>JASAMV010008676.1:0-108729 GCA_030248065.1 Rhynchonema sp. JSB1_4
AAAAGCCAAAACGTTCAAGTCCAATGAGCCCATGATTCTAAACCAAAATTGACTACAGGTCAAACATGCAAAAAAACAACCAAACTTATGCAATTTTGTTTCGTTTGATGATTTATGATACACTCGGGTCTATAGAAGACCCCAGGTCATGCTTATGCTCATGGTATTGTATCTATGTACGTACAGTAGGAGGAAGTAACAATAACACGGTGTCCATTTGTAATACTATCCAAAAATCAGCTGACTTCTGAACCCGGATGATTTTTTTGCCCTGGAGCAGATTTTTAAGTTTCGAAATGCTACAAGTGTCGTAGTGGTGTTGATTGCATATACAAGAAAACGGCGACTAATTTAAGTTGGCAACGACATGCAGAAACTACACAATACAAGGTGTATTACTCTATGCGATCAACAGGCACGAACCAGGACATAGACGCCAAACAGGCAAAAGACATGCACTGGACATTGGACTGGCGCACAACAGAGTCGGGTCCAGGAGACACATTTAGCTGAAATGAGCATGGACTGCCGTGGGGCCACTTAAAAATACAGAATTGTTCGTCAGAAGGCGGCCGGTAATTGATGCTACGCAGTCAACGACCGCAGTTTCCCTTGGTCCAAGACCTTCATAAGCCGCTGTGTCTGATGAATGAACATTTGTTTGGTTTGCACCAGCTAGCCGTCAGTGGAAAAAGTGGTCACGGCGTTTTTTAGTGGAAATTGGTGGAAAATGGGTCCTTCCGACAAAAAGAAAAAATCGATTAGAGCCCCTGGCACAATCTCAGGGACATGGAACAGTGGACCATATTTGAGCGGCACCATAGCGATCGTAAAGTGGTAAAACAACCAAAAACAACAACGGAAAAGTACCATTTTGTCGCTGACACACCGATTTGAACAATTTTGGTCTGAGATGAAAAGTTGATATTTTGGGCAGGTCCCAGAAAAAAATTTAAGTGCCTTCGGGGATTTAAGCAGAAAATTTTCCACACTCAGTCGGGGGTGGGGAGGGGGTGGGTGGGGGAGGGGGTTGATGACTGCTACCTGAATGCGTCTCATCAGAACAGCTCCCAAGTTGCGGCCTGGATAAAAACAAAACTCCGCGGCCCAAACAAAGCTGCAGCACGCGCGCGCTTGGGATCGCGTTTGCTTTGATTGTTATGGCGCTTGACTGGGTACCGTAACAGGCATGTCGGATGTCACGCACTCCAAAGATACCGTAACCTAATGTGATTTCAGCAACAATTGATCACCCGGAGCAATGCAAACATTAACGAGCTTCAGACGAGGAGCAGGCTTTGGAGACAAAGTGCTTTGCAAACTTGAAGCCTGGGACAAGAAGTTTTCAAACAAGGCATCATTTCGAATGTCATTATGTAAAAAAAATTGGTCCTTAGTTTTGTAATGAGGTCACCTCGAGAAAAAATTGTGGAAGTCATGCAGAAATGAAGCGTGGTTCATTACAGACCATGCTACAGGCCATTTCTTGCACCCAAGTTCACAGGCGCACCACAGGCAATCACAATCAGCTGCTGTTAAAAAAAAGACAAGGTTGTCCAAAAACTTCCTCAAGCACAAGAATTGTCCCAAGAGTAGGCAGAGGAACAAAAAAAACTTCACAGATGGAGGAATAACAACACTGCATGACCTAAGAGAAAACAAAGTTTTTAAGCTTCAGATCAGAGACGCTAGGCTTTAGGCAACAAATCTGACCCAAAGTATAATCTGCTTATTATTAAACATCGATAATGTGCTTGCAGCCCCCTTGCAGGCAAGTTTGGAGCAAGTTAGGTTAAAAAATGCTTCATCACCTTTGCCAACTCTGGTTGATGCAGCGCTGCAGTAATCGTTGTGATAGCATTATTGGTCGCACAATGACTTTATAAGAATTGTGTACATTTTTTCCTGAATCGTGAAGGAGGAAAAGTGACGGGGCAATGACGTTGCGTTGCGCGATCACGCACAAATGCAGTCAGTAAAATGTTTCAGTCCCGCAGCAACGTGGCTGTTCTGCTAGATTATTTTCAGCTGAAAATGTTGTGTGAGAAACACAATAGCACAGTGGTTAAGAGTGACTGAACGTGAAAATCAGGATTGATTTGATGAATTATTCTTATGTGATCATTGTGCTACCAATAGCAGATCAGGCCATTTGGCTTTGCGTTATGCAATTTGCGTGCGCCTTTGCCATGAGGGCAAATGTTTCAATCAAGCAACCTGAGTTGGCAAGGGTAAAGGCAAGGGCAAGACATTGGTTTTCGCCTAACCCGCTCCGAATTTTCCTGCATGGGAATACAACACACTGTCGGTATAAACAGACGAACTACCCAGGTTATTATACATCTACATACATGTACCAGAGTTTTCCGGTTACAGCCGAATAGAGCCCCCGTGGGGCTCTATTTGGAAAATGTTCCAAATAGAGCCCCATGGGCTCTATTCGGGATTTTTTCGTTCTGGTACCCATTTTGTGATCTAAATTTGCCGATAAAAAGGAGCAAAACGAGCTATTTTACATGGTTGCAATCAGGTATGAACCATATTCGAAAAGTACAAAAATTTTACATGGGGCTCTATTCGGAAGATGGATCGAATAAAGCCCCTGGGGCTCTATTTGGGAATAAAAATCATTTTCAAAAACCGGTTTCCCACCTACTACCGAACAGAGCCCCAGGGGCTGTAACCGGAAAACTCCGGTATATGTTGTCTTTTGGCAGCAAAAATCACGGTTAATGTTGCCACGTCTGGGGCTAATTGCATTTCAGCATGCAACTTTTGTGTTCCTGTCGGGGTTGCGTGAGCTCATAAAAAGTTCTGCGAGCGCAAGAAACGGCGTTCTTTTGACGCACAAGCATAAAAGAGAAAAGATACAAAACAGCGGAAAGTCTGGTGTTCATGTTGGGTGTCCAGCAGCTGGACTCCAGCTAATGACTACACAAATCATTACGGCATCGGAAACGAAGTCGTAATGGACCGGTAGTTTTACGACCTGTTGAATGCCTTTTTCTGGGTTGCTAAAGGCGGCACAGATGCGTTTGAAACATCACTGTCAGATTAACATGTGAATTAAACATATACAGTCCGTGACGAATTATGTGGACTCTCCCCCGCCGCCGCGCGCGCGGCAAGCGTTGTGCATATTAGGGTGCACCACAAGGGTAGGTAGACTTTTCAGAAAAAATCCTATAATTGGAGGTAACGGATGGACTTTGTGGTCTACCGTTGATAAATTATGTGCATAGCCAGGATTTAGCCACTGTCCAAATTTGGGTAAATTTTAGCCTGCCATGCGCTGTACGTAGCCATTTTTGTGATTATCGATTGATGCCGCGCGCGCGGCGCGCGCTACTTTTGCCTCGCTGTTAGAGCCGGTTATTGATTGTGTGCTGAATTCTTATATGCACAACGCTTGCCGCGCGCGGCGGCGTTGAAAAGCGTCCACATAATTCGCCACGGACTGTAATGTTTCACGGAGTTTATGTTCGGTACTAGAACTTCACCAATCGGGCTGGCTGATGTTTCAAATGAAAACTTGACCCAAAAGTTTTGTCCGCTCACTCACCCGATATCGCCGATATTTCGGGTACCATTTGTTCGTGTGGTCACCAACTAGTTGAGTGCCCTCGGCATGTTGTGCGTGCGCACTGGTTGATGGCAGATTGAATGTCACGTGGCCTCCTCCTCCTCCTCCGCCACCCCCTCCTCCTCCACTTGAGGATGCTGTGGCCGAAGTGTGCGGATAGGCTTGTTGGTACATTGGCTGAGTGACTTGCAGATGTTTCACACTCCGGGTGTATATATTGCGTACAACACCCTCGCTCAGCTCTCTCTCTCTCTTCTCTCTCGAATCTTTATTTGACCGGCGCGACCCCCCACACAGGCACTGCGCGCGGCGTCACTGTTAATGCGTGTTTACTGGCCTGAAAGTATAGGAAATGCAGGTTAATCATTCAGTGCTTGTGGGGACATTTGATTCTCGAAGTTTATACGTGCAGTATATACATTACGTTTGAATATATGGATTAGGTTCTGGATGTTCACAGCTTGGTCAAAAAACCAGGCTACGTGAAAAAGCACCGAGACGTAGTATACTGTATAGTCCGTCCATCGGCTCATGTCACTTTGTGTTGCTGCTGGCCGACTTGTTCCCTTCCTCCACGTTCTAATGAAAGAGAAATTGAGTTTCCGACAAAAAATATTTTTGCTCCCAAATTGTGATTTTTATTAAATCGAGGTATCAATTTAACTTAATTTTAAATTCGATCGAATTTATTCTTTTTCGACTTATGCTATCATTTTTTCAGTTTTTCTTTGCAAAATCGATCACACTCAACTTCTCTTTCAATAGAACGTGCAGGAACAAGCCAACCAGCAGCAACACAAAGTGACATGAGCTGGTGGATGGACTATACACGTAAGATTGTCAAAAAAACAGCAGCACTCAAAAATAAAGCAACAAAATCTAGCTCAGCTAACAAGATGGGCACTTAATGAATCAGCATACAAACCGGCAAAAGTTACCATTTTTTAACTTCAACAAATCAGTTTCGAGTCGCAATAAACAACGAGATGCACTACAAGACACCTCCTACCGTTGAGCATTCTGAGCCCAGTGGTCAAAGCCTCCGGTTGGTCACACAACATTCCAGAAGACTTCTCCGATAATGCCGGAAAAGGTAGAAACTGGCAACACATGCCTCCGCCACACATGAGTGAGTCATGCGGCAAGAAATGTCCTAATCACAAAACGTCGAATCAGATCAGAGCTAAATGGAGATCCAGACGGGATTATCTGGACTTTGCTGTCGTTTTGACTGTTTTGCAAGACCTAATTTACTGATATGAAAAACGACACACACAGCTGTGGCATGCACATGTACGTATACCTATGTATATATACTTGTCCCTAGTTTCAGCGAAAGGTACAAAAGGTAGTTACAGTATGTGTGTACATCTTTGTTCACTTAATTTTAATCGCAGAAAAAAACAACAATCTCTTCGAATTTTTCTAAACTCCACGCCATTGTGAATGCATATGACAAAACATATACATACATTCCGAAGCGCACAAGGGCTTGCACAGTCCTGTGTAAAAAATCTCGCAAGAGGCATATGATAATCAAAGGTACTATACAAGCCCCGACCCAAACAAGACATGCAGTAGGTAAAATATTATATGTATATGCTTCGAAGACGGACTCATATAAAGTGAAAACGAGGAACCACGTTGCGCAACACATCCTGTTGAATGGACTATATAGCTGGTATCGTACTAAAAAACTTTCTACATCCCAAAAAAGCATATTTCACCAACACCAAACGAGAACCACATGTTGCCCGATGGCAGGAAAAATAAATCCGTACGCGGGGAATGTACACGCCGCACCAGTTGAATATGGTTGACCAATCCAAGCCAGTGTCAAGGGCGCTGCTGTCTAAAGAACGTTATTCTGTGCAAATCCAAAATTCTCCCAGCATTATTATTCCATGCATTTTCAAATTACTATATCCTGTCAATGACAAAATTATTTGAGCTGTCTTGTAACCCTAAAATTGCACTTCGGGGAGACTTTTTTTATCCGACAGACTGCTTGCAGGGTTGCTAGGTCGGTACCAAGGTGCACACTGTGTCCCAAAACTATTTTTTACCAATTCTGTGCTCTGTGCACGGTTGTTTAGACACCCAGCTGAGCGGTCTCGGTCTGGCTCCCTTTCACCCATTGTTAGGCAGTCAAAATCAGTGCCTGCGGTCTTCCCTTAAACGTCTTGGGTACCGCACGGGTTTCAATGTCGGGGCAGTGCGGTTGCGAAGGCAAGGCGGACAATGTCTCCCAACTCCCACGAACTATGCTGTGACCATGTTAGCTTGACATGATGCCCTGTATGACCCCAAAATCTGCTCCAAAGTGTATTCTGTATGCTGTATGTGCACGCGATTTTGGGCTCTAAAAAGAGCACTTCTTAGCCAGACGACCCAAGTCCATGAGCTGGGTAGTTGCTTAGTTAGCTTTGACAAAAAATCAATCCGCTTGCGTTTCTGTGTCAGACGTTTTTTAACTATAAAAAGAGCATGTTGGTCCATAAATGGTGAGTAAAATGGTCAGGAAAGAGAGTAATACTTCGTTTGGTACATGAGATTAATATGTGAGTAAGTAGCGGGCAGTGAAAGCCCTGGGTAGGCATCCTCCTTCAATTCTACCTGCAATGGGCATTTTTGGGCCCAAGGTAGGCAATTTTAAGGTCAAGGCTGTCAAAAATCGCCAAAATACCGTTTTTATGGAGCTTTTTTATTTTTTTGACCCTAAAAATAACTTTTCCTGAATTTGGTATTCCTCCCTTCCCCCTCGACAGTCCGCCTTCTATGTACACCTTTAACTAGCTAGCTATACTGACCGGCGGACAATATGCGATTCAAATTAGTCAACGTACCCGAAAATAGTTCAAGCTAGAATCTAAAACCCGTTTTTCACTTTCAATGAGAGTTATGTGAAAAAACGAAACGAAAACTGATTTGAAAGGATGCAAACACAATGATGCTCAACAATGAACGCTTGTCAGGCCTAGTTTTCCCGGCCCGGCGCCGATTTAGGCCCAGCATATTTGACCCATTTATAGGCTTAAGGTGCGGTTATACTTATTCCGCGGAACTGGAGGAACGGGTGGAGGAACGATTGCTACGGGCCACTGACAAGAGCATGGGCAAAGCGGGGACCTACAGCGCAGACGGCCTTGTCTCACACTAGGCGCTCATGCAACCAATTTTGTGCAATGCAAACGGTTGCACTAAAACACGGATTCCTCCACCGACCTCAGTACAAAGAAAGTGGAGGATCAGTCGTTGTGCTTCAGCCGCACATGTTCAATCCCAAACACTTCGCAGACGGACACGTTGTTACTTGCTGCTATGCACTGCTGATGATTAGTCAGGCAAACACAAGACTATCAGCAGAAATAATCGTTCTTCCACTTGTTCCTACAGTTCCGCGGAACGAGTATAACCGCGGCCTTAGGCTTGGGCTTATTCTCCAGCCGGGCCTGAATCGACCGGGCTTGAATCGCCAGGCCTGAACCTGTGCCCCGGGACTGAACCGTCGCACAATATTCGAATAACCCGAAGCGCATAGGCACAAACGTGCTCGTTAGTGGATAGCAATTTCGAAATATTGACCACACCGCGTGCACGCGCAATATTACGGCGTTGTTCAAGTGGAAATTCGATGCAGAAACAATTGCGGTCGATTAACGCGCGTGCGGCAACGGACAAATTATATTCCGCTTTGGAACGGCTCTGGAACACTCGCACACGGAACTAATACATGGACAAACAAAGTACTTTGATTGCAATTACAGGGAGGTACACTACGATCTAATGCAAACACTTGCCCAACGCGAACAGTGGGCTTATATTCAATACTTGCGTGCGTGTTCCGCTGCAGAACGCCGAGGCTACGTTACATATCAAAAATATTTAGTAAAATGTTTGGGTGTCAACGCAAATTGTCACCTATGGTCGTCAACTCAGGCGGCCCTGAACGTCGCCGAACCGCAATCCTATTTGAAAATCCGCGCCCGAATCGGCTCGTGGACAAAAATGTTGCGCGGTAATCCGCGGTGGCCTCGGTTATCCGGTATTGCTTGACGAAATTCATATCATGAAACCAACGTATTTCGCATTTGTACACAAGTTTGCATTAGAACAAAACAAATTCTTATTAGAATTTCCTCACCAGAACCGCGACGCTTTCGAAGGTTAGCGCTCGAAATGGCGGGGATCGATTTGCGGGCCGATTCGTGAAAATTTCAAGCCCTGAATGAAGCTGGTGACAAATCATACAACATTCATGACATATGTAACTCACATCTGTTGACCATCTGCGTTGATGACACGAATATAAACTTGAAACGGCAACAAAGACCAAAGTCACATTATGACCAATGGGCTGGCATTTATGCATTTTTTAACGTTGTTTAACCGTGATCAAATAGGTACACACAACATACATGTATGTAACAAGGTCAACTGCTGTCGGGGTTGAGCGTTTCTGAAACGCTGACACGGAACCAACAATATTGTCCAGCACAACAAAGTATCCATACCAGAGAGAGAGAGAAGATGAACAAGGATACCATAAGACATCCATGAAACCCGTATAACGACGTCCAGGGCAATTTAATTTATTCGGATAGCGCGTGTCGGTAATAACTAAACTCGCATCATAACAAGCAGGGTTGGATAGTAAATTTTTTCTATTATCGAACATTTTTTAACTTTTTTTGGATTTTAAAAAAATTTAAAATTTACTTTTTTTTATTCCGGACAAAAATTTCGGTTCTCAGTGAAAAATTGTCGAAATTTTATTTAGCATATTTGATTGTACTTGAGAATATATCTAGTAATAGTTGATACCGACCAGTTGTGTTCACAAACGGGCAGTAGCGAGGCGATATTTTTACGATGAGCCAGGTTGTTTAGTGGAGCCACAGACTGTCTAACATTGTAACGACATTGTACAGAAGCAAAGTACAAGCGGCACAGGCGATTTTTTTGAGAAAAAACAAGCAGAAACATGCATAAAAACATGTATTTTACAACAAAAAGGGAGAAAATAATAAAAAAAGTTGTTAAACTTCTTTTTAAATTTTTTTTTAATTTCTAGTTTTTTTAACCCAACCCTGATAACAAGCCCGTTGCATATATCCCTCATGGGCGACGAAAAAGTGACCGGATAGAAAAAAAACATCAAATTTATATGACTGTCATGCAAGAAATAACCAGATGATATGTGAGAAAATTAGCGAGCGAATCTATACTACTAAAACAGGAAGACGTATGTATGTGTGTATGTACATACAGTATGTGTGTATTATGTGGCCCCCTCCATCGGAAGGGCGGACGGGTCAATTTTCACGGGTAGCTTTGGGTATGCTAACGGGTCTTCGGGGGGGGGGACACGGCACGGGCGCGGCGCTGTAGCCGGGCCGTAGGCACGGGTCCCGTCTAGTAAAATACTATTTCAAATAAATACATATGTTATAAATTACGACCAATGAACGGAAGCTTGCGCCTATCATCGCAGCTTTAAACATGAGCGTGTTGCTGATCGAAGTAACAGTAAGTATGTTTGGGAAGTCTATTCTGTCAAAGCTTGTGATAAGCGATCCTCTCACTCCAACAGAAGAAAATCACAAAGCAACGCACTGAGTTATAACTCAAAACAGAAAACAAGCGATAGTCGCAAACTTTTTTTAACAAGAAAAAACTGCTGCAGCAAGCGATGTTTGTCTGAGCTTTCGACAAGAAAACCATATAACTTTTTTCCCAAATATTCATCACTGACCAAGTTGTAAAACAAGCTACTGGCCGGCTGCAATGAGACACAAAGACATCAGCTACACGAAATTGCGATAACATGTACATCGAGATTGATATTTGACTTTGATCGCATCGCCAACGTTTGTCCAAAACCTTGGTTATTGCTAATTCTGTTAGCGACCAAGTTTGTAAGGACCAAACATGGGCGCATATAAAAGCCGCGCGCATGACAATCGGACAACAAAAAAGCAACGAGGTCATGAACACGCGCGCGCAGCTGACAGAAAAAGCGCTTATTTTATCACCAGCTCTTCTTTAGCCCGAGACGTCTCATCTTTTGGTCATCTTTTATGACATGCATGTTACAGATGTATGTCATATGGTGATGCACGCACACAAAAAACACACAAGTGGCTATATGCCGTGCGCGCGCAAGCTACACGCAAATATACACAAATGTACACAGTACATACAATGCTGTACATGCTCAAGTGTGACGCATCGCGGAAGTTTTTCAGCAAGTTTTCGGTACGGTGTGCCCGTCAGCCGCAAAATCGGCACACTGCGGTACCGAAGAAAAGCGTATGCCGAAGAGACCAGCAAAACACTCCACAAATATAGAGGGCGCGCGATGTCGACAGGCCAAATAAGCATCATACCGTAGTGAGAAAAAAGCGTAACATGGCACACAGCGCATGTTTTCGTGTGTACTCATATACCACTTTCGGGCATCTTATCGGGTACCGTACAACAGCAGCCATTGTGTCACTTTTTCTTCCAAAACCATGCATACAGACGTGAGGTTCTGTACCAAATAATGAGTTGGAGTATTCCAACTTGCGTATACTGCTTGCACATACAGTAGCAGCGGCGCGCTTGCAAGTAAAGCAGATCTGCTGTGTGCATGCACAGGGTGGCCCAGATAGGAACGCAACCATTTCTGAGGACTCGTAATCCACGTTGGGTAAGTGGCTTGACATGCATATGAGTCGAACGCAAAACTTCCATAGTTTTTTTGTGTTAAAATATCACGGAATGAAACATTGTCCGACCCATAACTCCAGCTTGGTGGTTTTCTCCAAGTGACGAGTTCTCCAAAACGGTTGCGTTCGTATGTTGGCCACCCTGTATGGCTGCTGTGCATGCATGTAGTTTTCAGATCGAATTACCCGCACATATATGCGCACAAGTAGTACATGATACCATATGATAAAGCACTACATGGTTTATGCATTTATGCAGCTGTTTGGTAGTAACCATGTGCAGCACACCGCTGTCATACGAAAACTAAGCGTAAGCGCGGCTCTTCAAAAGAGGTCAAATTTGGCCATATTATCTCGCTTGGAACATCAGCCGCTTGGGATCACCGCCTTGACGAATCAGGATCTCGTCCCAACTCAACACAGACGCACAGCCGAAGTGTTATAAAAAGCACATCAAGTTCGTATGTCGACACTAACGCGACCTCTGTGCACTACACTAGCTGCCGGGCGTGGGCACTGGCATTGTTCGGGACACAAACTGGTCCCTTATTAAAATTGTATGTGGAAACTCTAAATTGCAGGTCATTGTCTTTTCTACCCCAAAGGTGTTACGTTCACACAGTTACTAAAGCTCGTACAACGTCCGAAAAGTGCACTCCTCCAACAAACCACAATAAGAAGAAAATAATTACCACTTAGGCACGTGCGCAGCTGGCCACGAACTGGCCCAGTGCCAGGATCGCAAGCTTCGGTGTTGGTAATATGCGTAAAAAGTGGGTGCATTGCATGCGTTTTCGAGGGCAAATGCTCGGGTGCCAGAACATATACAACGTTCCAGTGGAAATTAACTGGGAACCGCCAGTGACATAACCTCGCGTTGTGTTTTGTTACCTTCCCAGTCATGGTTTCGTGACAGACATGTGGTACCCAACTATTGCTAAGGAGTGTCGTAGTGCAGTGGTGGCTCACGATTTTATATGCTGTGCCACACGCTCTGGCAATATTGTGGTGTATGCTCTGCATGCCACACTGGGGTGCATATACATAGTTTGTGAGTGCACGTATACTCTAAATGTGCTCAGGTGCCACAATGCTCGTCTGAGAACAGCTAAAAGGTGTGCAAGTGGAATACTGGCCCATTCAGGCGGCCCCCGGGGGATGAAACAGCCGGTAGTTTGGTCACGATATGATAAGCATTTATTACCTATCAGCTACATAATTCAATTCCAGATGTCAGACTTCGGTGATCGAATCGAATAGATTCCTGGGCCACCAGCCAATTTTCACATGTGCCAAGAAATTTTACTGGTGCTAATAATTTTGACCTGCGTAAAAATTTTAGTTCGATGTCCCGCAAGGTCTACGCTTTGACAAATACTGGGCGGGGGCATGAAAGCAAGCTACTGCTTGTTCGATGTATTTTTTAGATATCAGACTAGCACAATTATTCCTGTGTATTTTTCAATTCGACAAGCTTCAGAGAAAAAAGCGTGTTTTAATTGTCGTTTTTGTTGACCTGATTTTTTATCTCTTGCCTTTCATGTAAAGGTAAAGGCGTTCCGCAGAATTTAGGCTCCGCGAGGAACCTACCAACAACCCGTTGCCGGTGACTCTAATGGGTAGGTGCCTGTTACCCGCAGCAATTGCTGCTTCATGATATGGAGAGCTACAGTTAACTGAAAATCCAGAAAGTTCTTTTGCGATTCGTAAAAGCTTCGGTCGCAGGAGATGAAAAATAACAAAATTCACGTTAGCGTCTGTCTCTGTGAAACTAATTATATAAGCTTGTAAACACGGCGCGCACACGCGACACGATTCGGAGCTCAGGCATGAGTCAGCTTGTGAGCCTAATAACATTATTGTTTTAAAAATGTATTTCAAGGACTTCTAATGTCGCTATGGAAAGGTGGTAACCGCTCCTATTTACGCTGCGTCTCGGTCACGCGCTCGGTTTGGTTGCCGTTGTGTAAGCCCAGGGAGCACTTTCTATTTCAAATCACAAATTGCAAGTTTTTTCATTTGCACATGAAATAGAAAGTGCCCTCAAGGTTGGTATTGCTGGTAACGCTCTGACGTGAAAACCGTAGCGAAAAAAATTACTTTTTAGTATTTTTTTATTTTGATGATCTTGGCATCACATCTTCTTTTTGCTATGACTGTTTTGTATTTCAGGCTACCGACCAACCAACATCACTTCCAAACACAAGAGTAGGAGTGCTATATAAATGCGCGATTCTTGCGCAATAATTCAGAAAATATGTTTGTGACGTGTAAGGTTTGGTGTTCGAGATTCTCTATGGTTTGGATTCAGAAAAAACCAGATTTTGTGTTTCGGACATGTTAATCATGGTTTTTCTGAACATCGACCGGACAATAATTGGCCAAGCATACTGTGCGCAAACATACGTATGTACAGTATATGTTGCATGACACGGGCAAACAAAACGGTTTTAAAACAAGTGAACCACAACTTTCACTTGGGAAGTTCAGGCCCGTCCTTTCAGGCCCAGCTTTTCAGGCCCGGCGGATTCAGACCCAGCATATTTGACCTATTTATAGGCTTAGGCTTAGGCTCCATCCGGGCCTGAATTGGCCGGGTCTGAACCTGTGTCCTGGGACTGAACCGTGGCACAATAACAACTCAGGCCAACCAAAAGGTCACAAATATTCTGATCACTCATTTCGCAGAGAGAAACTGTGGATTTGAACCTTGGCAGGGGTTGAAGACAGAACAAGCCCATGGGGGTTTCAAGTGGCAAAAATTCGCTTGTCAAGGTTTTGTTTAGACAGGAAAAAACTTGATTTTCCACCATTCTCCGGTTGGAGCCCCGGTGGCTGTAAGTGGCGAGTAATGGGATAACCTATACATATACATGCGAGCAACTACCCGCATCTGGCGCCTGCACGATATAAATAAACGATACAAGAAAGAAAAATGCCCTAAGAGGCATAAAAGAAGTATGGGTACCAACCACCCAATACTAACGGACTGACATAAAAGAACGATACTAGCTAACTCGCACAGTTGATGTTTCATAAAACATTGATGCTAGGACAAACACAAGCATGTTGTGAAATCCCTACTTGATGCCCAGCATCAGCGTTTGAACAATATTCCCGACGCGTGCTGTTTTGCCGCCAGAAACTAGTTTAAAGAATAAAATGCAGGTACTGGAACACGGATACTTTGTTACGTTGGAAACGGACACAAAGCATCCCTAACACAAATCGGATAGATGCGCTCGTAACTGCGACCTTTACTTGTGCAAAATTACACAGTTGTGTATTTTCAACTTAAAACATGAAATCAACAAGAAAGAAAAATGCCCTGTGGGGGCATAAAAGAAGTACATATGATTCCCACCCAATGCTAATAGACTGACATAAATGAACGATGCAAGCTAACTCACACAGTTGATGTCTCATAAAACATTGATGCTAGGACAAACATAAGCATGTTGTAAAGTCCCTACTCTGTAAAATCCCTGCCCAACATCAGATTTTGAACCATGTTCCCGGCGCGTGCTATTTTTTGCTTTTTACCAGCACCCGGACGATGTCGAGACTTGGTTCAGGCTTTTTGAAGTTGAACATGAACACTTGAACATTGATTTTATGTTTTAAGTTAAAAAATATACAACTGTGTAATTTTGCACAAGTAAAGGTCGCAGCTGCGAGCGCATCCGATTTTTTGTGTTAGGGATGCTTTGTGTCCGTTTCCAACGTAACAAAGTATCCGTATTCCAGTACAGTACATACACTGTACCAGACCAGGACCAGAAGGGAATAGAATAGAATGCTATTCTTTCAACTAGTGTCTGGCGGCAAAACAGCACGCGCCGGGAATATGGCTCAAAATCTGCTGCTGGGTATCAAGTAGAGATTTTACAACATGCTTATGTTAGTCCTAGCCTCAATGTTTTATGAAACATCAACTGTGTGAACTAGTTAGTTTCGTTCTTTAATGTCAGTCCATTAGCATTGGGTGGGAACCATATTTCTTTCATGTCCCTTAGGATATTTTTCGTTCTTGTGATAATCGTAGTTCGCGTTATTATTCAGAGGTCGACGACCTCGTATTAAACTCACTTTGTGCACGTGAAGCACTGCAACAAGCTACCCCAGATGCTCAAATATGGCTATTTTTGTCATTTTATCCGTTTCCGTTACAACCAGTTGTGTCTGTGATTTCCGACGATGTTTATGATATAGATTTCAGATGTTAATTATTAGCTGTGCCCTAGGTAAGAATCCCTGGCTACAAAAAACGACCCGCCAACGCGTGCTGTGTAACTTACCGTTGGCACCTGTCACGGTGCCAGGCAGGACTGTAAATCGACTTACTATCTCATTGAGTGGTGACATTTAGCGCGTAAAGCTCTTGTAGCCTCCGCAGCTGAAATGAAATTATAGCTGCTTTGCACGCGCACGGGCGCAGAAATCTAGTTTCATTACAGCCACTGTGCTCATGTCATGCTGGCGCAATGACCTATTATTCCAGGAATTCATCGACTTTTTTCCTGAGTCGTAAAGGCGGAAATGGCATTGCCCTGCGTTGCACAAAACGTGCAGTCAACAGAATGTTTCACAGATGCGGAAACTGTCGTTTCTATATATTCAGATGTTTTGAAACACAAATATAGGCAAACTACACTAACACGAGCTCGATTTCGCAGCTGGCAGAATAGTGAAACATTTTGACGTGGCGGCTGATTTGGGAAATGTTACACGTTGAAGAATACAAAGTAGAGCATGATGATTTTCTCTTTCTATTCGTTTTGAATACACACCACCTTCGAAATCGGGCTCGTGTTGGTGTAGTCTGCCTTTACCTATATGTAGCACGCACTGTTTAAGAGTGACTGAACCTGAAAATCTGGATAAATATGATCACCTGATAATGGGCCATTCATTATGCGACAATTCTGGACATATTAGGCAGTCGTTTAATTTGGTGACGAATGTATAGGTATATAAACATGGCGTTGCCGATTTATAGAGCCGCGCAAAGCATGTAACAGCGACAAAGCCATGTTTCTGGTGTTCTTGACCGATGTTGTCAAGCCAAACGCACGTATTTTTCGGGTGACTCTTGACTCGTGCCTTAGAGTAAAGGTGGAGTCACACTCGGGTACAACGCCTTTTAAAGACAAACTGTCTTCATGTCCACAATACAGACATGAAGGCAAAAAGGTACGATGGCCAGGAAGGTACAAGGCTTTTAAGACAAAACCATGTACAACCTTAAATGAATGAATTGATTAAGAAACTGAATGCGCATAAAAATTGTTAGATGACGAAAAACTGTAAATTTCATAAATTGCTGAGTAGCGTGTTGAATTAAACTAATTCAAAATGTCATTGTAAACCTCCACTATATCGTTGAAAAACACAAAAGAAGTTTGTTAGTGGTCGGACCTTAGCAAGAAACAATGTTGCCCATCGGCTGCTGTCAGTGGGGAGTATTCTGCTCCAAATATCCCGATAGAGTTGATGTGCTGCATTAGTTTTTGCTGATAAAAATATGCAACTAAATATTATTCACTCTGACATCGAAAACATTCTTCAAAAACAATGTCACGCGGCACAGAAAGCGAGGTTGGTCTTCTATTTTGTCGGGGCAGGAGCGTTTAAAGGGCTCGGGACATAACCGAAGGAAGGGCAGCAGAGCACAGTGTTATACATCGTTGGAAAGCACTGTGACAGCATATGTAACGCACAAATGTTAAGCTTCTCAGAGATTCGCTATCTCTTGGTAGAGCGACTTTTCGTTCCAGAAAAAAGTGAATTCTTTCACAACTTGAAACGACGGTGCAGGAACCCCAAATGAGTTGAAAGTCAAGTAACATGTGGATAGGATTGCAACAGCTTCTGGATAACTTATCATGAGAACTTCAGTCGCTCAAAGCATTGCTTCACTCGGTGAGGGTGCGAAAGGTTACAAAAATCTGCCACATTTTTCGAGAACACAAGTTTGTCTCTAAATTTTGAGGCAGCGCTTTGTGTTGCAGGAATCAAAATGCAATAGAAATATAGAGCATTCTCGAACGTACCAGAAAATAAGGTTTTTAAATTTGGAAACACTTAGGTAGCGGCGTGACCGGCCGAAAAAGACCTAAAAATTGCCCCTAAACTGCATAGTTGCATTCATTTACGGAAATGTGATGCAAATAGGCCACGTATTGCATTGGATTGGAAACGGGAAAGTCAGATAAACGCACAGTCCAACAATTTGGACGAGTTTCAAGACTTCAAACTCCATGGACCGGCTGCTGCAGCCATGCCAACCTGAACAAGGTAATTGGCTATAAGTCGTTACTGTTAAGATCTATTGCACATTTGGTAGCATCAAACGCTGTAGCTTCAATGTAGCTATCGAACGATATATGACATGCCCATACAATCTCTTACTATGGACAAGAAACGGTCAAAATTCCGAAATCGCACACGGTGACGTGACGGTTCATTCCAAAATCGTGAAAAAAGCAATTTTTTACCCTCTGCCCTTAAGCGTAAGAATTTATTGGGGCTTGTTATCGTTCGAAAGCTACTCCCGAGATACATACATGGTTTGGTGCTGTCACATTTACAATAGCTGTTAACAATAAGCATGTATAGCTGAATACCATATTCAGGTTGGTATGGCTGCTACCCAGAGAGATCTGTAGACCTTGCGGTCTTCGGACCCTGATAGGTTGTTAAACTAGACGTTTCTCTCAATTTTTTTGTCTCGAATGCGGTGCAATCTGTGGCCTTTATGTGTCGCAATTCTGGCGATGAATGTAACCACCTAGTTTAGCGGCAATTTAATGGATTTTTAGGCCAGTAACGGAGCTAGCTATGAGTTTAAAAATTTAAAAACCTTATTTTCTGATAATTTCGACCATGCTCTATTTCCCCATTGCATTCTTATTTCTGCGCCACAAAGCGCGACCTAAAAATTTAGGGACAAACTTGTGTTCTCGAAAAACTTGGCCGATTTTTGAAACGTTTCGCACCCTCACCCCGTGAAGCAATGGTTTGAGCGACTGAAGTTGTGATGATAGAAGCTGTTGTAAGCCTATCCAAGTGTTACTTGACCTTTAACTTATTTGGGGTTTCTGCACCGGTCGTTCCAATTTGTGCAAAAATTCAGTTTTTCTGGAACGAAAAGTCCCTCTACCAAGAGATAGTGAATCTCTTAGGAGCTTAAAATTTGTGCGTGACATAAGCTGTCGGAATGCTTTTCAACGGCATATAACAATATGTCCTGCTACCCTTCCTTCGGTTATGTCCCGAGCCCTTTAATGGGTTGTAGGAGCATTATATCGTGCTATTTCTTTTAGGTTTTGATGTTTATCATTTAGTATCGACATTTTCTATTTTTTATGACTTAAATCACGCTCGTGAATGTCTTCTTTAGGTTCCAAAAAATGGGGGGAGTGCCCATTTTTTTCCGTTGGTTTAGGCTGGTCCGAGACGTGGCTAATGTCGTGCATCAACGTTTCTGAATCTTCTGAAGTGTGCTGCAGGTCAACTGAGCATTCATCTATTGTGCGACGGTTCAGTCCCGGGGCACAGGTTCAGGCCAGGCCACTCAGTCCCGGCCTATTCTGACCCAGCTGGAGCCTAAGCCTAAGCCTATAAATGGGTCAAATATGCTGGGCCTGAATCGGCCGGGCCTGAAAAACTGGGCCTGGAAAGCTCGGGCCTGAACTTCCGGACCTGAAAAGTCGCTGAATAGTATTTATCGAATCGTTAAGTTTACAAGCCAAAAATCTCAGCTCTCTGAGCTCACTTTGCGGACAAATTGTCTTCAAAGCAATGTGTTCAAAGGATGTCCTCAAAGTGAGTTATACTTGGTTATGGACAAAGTATAACTTGCTCCTCAGGATAATTCGTCCTTTAATTGTCCATATTGCTGTCTCCAAAGCTCTTTGTACCCGGAGTAAAACTCCACCTTAAGGCCATGATTAGGCTTTGCGTTAAACTTAGGCCGAATGCCCAATACAGCGGATCAGCTGTGTGCAGAAAGCCCAAGGCCCGGAAATTGAAACTGTGTGTTGGAAGAAAACTTTCGACTGCGTCACCCAATTGGATGTTGGTAATGAAATTCATGGTTATCCACTCAGTATAAGTCGGTTGGAGATTTGATCAGGGCTCGCTCCAAGCCCGTGCGTCGGTTGCTTACGAATGGGCCGCAGTTGCACAAAGTTACAGTGTGTAATTGTGAGTGTGATATATGATCAAAGGTGCCTGCGCACTTTCGTCTCTCACGTGCATACATGTTGAATTAGTGACTCGGTTAGTACTTAAGCGTGACTCGGTTGGAGGCGTGCGAAGTACAGCCCTTCAAATGAGGCGTGCGACAAACAAATTGCGTCAAATGAGGCGTGCGACGTACAGTGAGGCGTGCGAAAGACATCCGACACAAAATGAGGCGTGCGACGTACAGTGAGGCGTGCGAAAGACAAACGGCGTCAAATGAGGCGTGCGACGTACAGTGAGGCGTGCCAAGTACACTGAGGCGTGCCAAAGTCAGCCAAGATGAGGCGTGCGAAAGACAACCTGCATCAAAATGAGGCGTGCGACGTACAGTGAGGCGTGCGAAGGACATCCGACGTCAAATGAGGCGTGCGAAAGACATTAGACGACAAATGAGGCGTGCGAAAGACATCAGACGTCAGATGAGGCGCGCGAAAGACACCTGACGTCAGATGAGGCGTACGAAGGACACCCGTCGCCAAATGAGGCGTGCGAAAGTCACCCCCACTTCAAATGAGGCGTGCCAAGTTCCTTCGTGTATTATGTACCACTGACATCTGCAGTGGTTTGTACCATGCTGATATATGATGCGGCGTACCAAGTATAGTCCATCCATCAGCTCATGACACTTTTTGCCGGCTGAAAAGGTTGACAGGATCCAGTGCTGTTCCGGTTCCGGTTGGCTTACGAAAAAGAAAAGAAAGAGAAATCGGTTTTTATTTTATTTTTGTGCGCCGTTTTCTCTGACATTGCCTTGCGGAGGAACAATTTTTCACAACGGAACCTGAACCTCCCTAACAAAAGTGCCATGAGCTGATGGACGGACTATACGTTTAGAATGAGGCGTGCGAAGTACATCGGACGTCAAATGAGGCGTGCGAAGTTCGGATTTTTGGAACTCGCTTGTAAAGGCTCGTAGAGCGATTCTGAAATCAGTTCTGGAATCGATTCATTTTTGCGTGGTTTATAATTTTTTAATTAATTGAAGTCCTTATTTGATTCCGGAATTTAATTCGGAATCAAAAAATCACCGATCGATCGGTCACCGCCGATCCGGATCAGCGACCGTTGCCTGCGGTGCTGCTCTTATATATGCTTTTGGCGAAACATTTTTGCCCGCCAATGCACTAGTGTATTGGATAATTTTAGTCTGCTGAAGTTCGATCAGTTATCAGAACGCAGTGTAAACATCGCCGTGGACGTCCACAAACATGCGAGTTGAAGCATGTAACGTACTTTGAGGCGTGCGAAGCACAAAACAAATGTTACGTCGCATACTGTTGTCGTTTTTGTCTCACTGTACATTGCGCGCCGCAAGTGTATTTCGCAGGCACAATATATGTTGTTGTTTATGTTCATAGCAAGTTTTGAACGGTATTCTGCTGCCCAATCGAGGATTTTCACTCGAAAAGTCGCCAACACACTAGTGCACTGACGGGCAAAAATGTTTCGCCAAATGCATATATAAGAGCAGCACCGCAAGCAACGGTCGCTGATCCGGATCGGCGGTGATCGATCGATCGGTGATTTTTTGATTCCGAATTAAATTCAGGAATCAATTAAGGACTTCAATTAATTAAAAAAGTATAAACCACGCAAAAATGAATCGATTCCAGAACTGATTTCAGAATCGCTCTACAAGCCTTTACAAGCGAGTTCCGAAAATCCGAACTTGGCACGCCTGATTTGACGTCCGATGTACTTCGCACGCCTCATTCTAAACGTACTTGGTACGCCGCATCATATATCGGCATGGTACAAGCCATTACAGATGTCATTGGTGCATAACACACAAATGAACTTGGCACGCCTCATTTGAAGTGGGGGTGACTTTCGCACGCCTCAATTGAAGTGGGAGTGTCTTACGCACGCCTCAATTGATGTCTTACGTCTTTTGCGCGCCTCATCTTACGTCTGATGTCTTTCGCACGCCTCATTTGGCGTCGGGTGACCTTCGTACGCCTCATCTGACGTCGGGTGGCTTTCGCGCGACTCATCTGACGTCTGATGTCTTTCGCACGCCTCATTTGGCGTCTAATGTCTTTCGCACGCCTCATTTTGTGTCGGTTGTCTTTCTTCGCACGCCTCATTTTGTGTCGGTTGTCTTTCGCACGCCTCATCTTGGCTGACTTTGGCACGCCTCAGTGTACTTGGCACGCCTCACTGTGCGTCGCACGCCTCATTTTGTGTCGGATGTCCTTCGCACGCCTCACTGTACGTCGCACGCCTCATTTGACGCAATTTGTCTTTCGCACGCCTCATTTTGAAGGGCTGCACTTCGCACGCCCCGACCGAGTCACTAATTCAACATGTATGCCCACGTGGCTCTAGGCTCAAACCGAAGAGCCATGACGGTAAGAGCTGTGAAACCCGTCAGTGATCATCAGCCCGTTAATCTGTGCACAGGCACATAAAACACAACTTGTGATTGCGGCCTTCAGTCCCCGTCCGGATATGAACAACATCATTCAGACAACGAATCGAGCTAACAAACGTATTTTCAGAAAACCGATGTTCTTTTGGTTGCGGTTGAGTAAATTCATTTTGTTTGGTGCTCTGTCCTATGTGGCATTAGTGCACAACTGTCTTTTACATAATTAGTAATTTTTCTGTGTTTTTTTGACTATTTATCGTTTTTTGCAGATACTCTGAAGAAGTGCACCAGTTGGGCACGAAACGTCAGTAAATATATCTATTGTGTTGATCTGCGGTAATTCGTCCCACAAAGACCACCAAACAAAATAACATATTTTCATTATCTGAAAATTGTCGTCAGACAACGAAGCGAGCTAAATTGAACAGAAATGACGCAGCGCTTGTATAGGAGTTCCGATGGACCGTACTTGTGCGCCATTTTAGTACAAAGGTCGACGACCTTAGCATATTAAGCTCAGTTTGTGTACGTGAAGCATTGCAACCACATAGCAACTCCAGACACTCAGTGGGCTATTTTTGTCATTTTATCAATTACGATCCGTTATGCCTGGATTAATAATGATAGATATACTGTACCTATAATAACAGACTTCAGAGATATTAACTTTTAGCTGTGCGCTAAGTATAGATCGGTGCAATTATACCGTAATCTTTGTACGTCTGTCCATCGATATGCAATGCACGTTCGTTCTAATGACACGATTGCTCCTTATTGTATAGTCCATCCATCAGCTCATGAGACTTATGGTCAGATAAAAAGCTTGACAGGATCCAATGCTGTTCCGGTTCCGGTTGGCTTTCGAAAAAGAAAAGAAGGAGAAATCGGTTTTTATTTTATTTTTGTGCACCGTTTTCTCTGACATTGCCTTGCGGAGGAACAATTTTTCACGACGGAACCTGAACCTCCCAAACGAAAGTGCCATGAGCTGATAGACGGACTATGCCATGCCTGCCTCTGCCATGTATCCTCTTGCGCATGGAGTTGTCAGGGCTTGGAGACAGTATGCGGTATGGGAAACTTTTCAGTTTCGGAACAAGCACTCCTAAGAAATGACTTTTTGATCTCAAGAAGCACCGAAATTGACCGCTGTCGCCTGACGAATGCCAAAATTCGCTTGCTTATGCAAAAAACCGTTTTCAACACTTTTAGTGACATACGTTTGGCACTTTCTAGAAAATTTTTGAGGTTACTTCTTCAGAAACCCACTCGGGGATTGGAATCTATTGATTTTTTCGGAAAGCGACTCCCCTGGTTTGGAAAATTTTCGATTTTTGGGGTATGTATGGGAAATTTCCCGAATGCAAGGGCTGGGCATGGGAAATTTGCGATTCCCAAACGAGACCGCTACTCTTGCAGAAGCCTCTCCTATTGTATGTGATGGAAGCCCGCTTGGTAGTGGTCCGGTGACCTTCTCGACAACAGTGCGTCCATATTATTTTGATCACGCGTAGTCGTCTCACGTAACGTTTACATGTGTTCACTGATTTGCGTCTGTTAAGGATCGAGAACGTTCCTTGGCCATTGGCACTTTTACTTCCAAGTTGCAGACTTTAGCGGCCTGCTTGTTGTTTTCGTCAAATACCCGTATAGTCCGACCGGGAACCGGTCATCGTTTCTCTCTCGGCCCAATCTCTTTCTTGTTGTTTTCAAAACACCATTCGGAGCATTTTTGAATCCGGCCGAGAAATCTTCAAAAAAGTCGTCTCATGGGCTCGTGGCTGGACTATACATGTATGTATATTTACACACTTGAAAACAAACAGAAGCCTCACCCCAGAACGTATGGCCGAATAAATAGGCCAGGGTTGGAAAAAAATTTCAAACAAGTTTTTTGAAAAATAATTTGAAAAATTTTTTTCTTAAACGTCTGAGATTCCGTGAAATTGTACCAAATTTGCCTAAAAAAGCGCAAAAACACGAAATGCAACTTTAATTGACAAGTCATTTTTGTGACTTGGTTTGCGGCACGTAATGAAGGGTGTTTACCTCATATCGGTGCGATCCAACAGTTTGTGCTTGATATGGACCGATGATTGTTACTCCGTGGTATCAGACACAACAGTTTGTGGTCCAATAAACAAGATTTACTCATAAACAACACAGGATTCAGACAATAAGCAGCAGAAATACTTGTCGGGTCGCTGAATCAGTCGTATCTGACACCGACCCGCTGGGGTATGACATCAAAGTACCACGTAGGTACATGCATACTGTGCCTCATGTACCACGGGGAGGTATAATAACATCATTACGGGCATCTTAGATACCAAATACATGCCCCGAAAGTAATTTTTTGAAGAAAATTCTTCGACCGTTGAGAAAACATGACAAAAAAATAACCCACGAAAAGGCCATATTTGGACGTTTTATAGTTTGTTCTCCCGAAAAAAAATTAACAAATATTTTTTTAAATGTTTTCAAAACCTTTTTTGCCCAACCCTGAAATATACATTTCATGGAACTGTTTGTGTTTGTGCATGATATAATAGTAAATGACTTCCTTTTCCTCAGTCTTTCATATCCTGTTAAAAAACATGTCTGGCTTCTCTGAGGTCAAAGCCAACATATTTGGCGAGGGGCTATTGTGCCTCGCACGATAGGTCGTTTAAGTGTCAGGTTAGCCTATTGGCTAAAATGCAATTGGCTTTTGGTTCACCTGCACAACCAAACATACAACCAATGCGCAACTCAAACATATCGTATCCTCACTTGCCTGCGTGTGAAACGTTCGTTGGAACAACTGTGGTTGTCTCGCGCTATTCATGCGTGTGTTTTCAGATTCAACATGAGATCCATTCAGATCCATATTGTCATGAGACGCCTTGTTGCGGTTCCACGTGTTGTTTCGAACCACAGTCAAACCCCCACGTAGTGAACAGAACGGGAACCGGTCATTTTGTTCGCTATATAGAATATTCACTACGTAGAGCAGTACATAAAGGTGTCCAACCTTAAATTGGTCAATATGAACGACGCTGAGGGCACGGTACAGTGAACCTGTGAGGCTATGATGAACTGGCCACAACGGTGATTTCATGCTGGTTTAAGCGTTTTTTATGTATTTATGTCATGTATTTAGGTCATCAAGTTTCCATGGCCTTAAAAATCATGCTGCCTGTTGGTCTTTGTAATGGCTGATGGGCGAACGGATGACTTTGATTTCCGCAGAAAGCCCTCTGCCGGGCCATATTGTGGCGATAGCTAGAGTCCTCGTGGTATGGTGTTGAGGTTTATACGGTTCATGTATAATGAGTGGTCGGTATTGAATGATACACAATATACGAACACACACACACGTTGAACGTAGCACAATCTGACTTGAATCTAACTTCGTCACAATGTATACACACAAGTTCCACAAGTTCCCAAACTGTACAGGGCAAGCTGCTTGCAAGAGAAATACGCGCTTGTCACAAAGTCATGCGCTGTAGCTCAGACACAACATTCCACTGAAGTTCACGTGCATGAATTGTCACTACAGGCAAATCTTCAGCCTCTCATCGGACCGACATGATCAATTTCGTTTACAGTATTTTGTTCGTGAACGGGGCAAAGCAATCGAGTTTCAGTTACCTTCAGATTAAAACTGATTGCCATATGTTTCGCCTATACGAACATCGAAATTTGTATTATTTTCATAAAATCTTCTAAGTTGTTATTGTTGAAAGCAACTGAGATTCGATTGCTTTACCCCGTTGAAGAAAAAAGTACTGTACAACGTTTACAACTGTCGGTTAAATTAGAAAACTGATATAAACTTTACCCAATAAGTGGACACAAATGCTCCTTTCCGTGCACGAAGCAAGAATAACACAGATTGAGACAGAAAGCGCACAAAGTGATTACCGATAGCAAATCAGATTAATAAAAGAGCAGAGACGGCGTTCGAATAACTCTTCATTCATGAAAGGCATGTACACAGGTCAATTACCGTAGTGTTCCAAATAGAGCCCCCTCCGAAATAAGCCCCAGAGGGCTTTATTCGGAAACGTTTCCCCGAATAGAGCCATCAGGGGCTCTCCTTTGAGTGGAAAGTTTTTCATACATTGGTCCTGCCTGTTGATCATTGATTTTCCCAAGTGGTGTCGTGGGGTACCCGCTTGTATCCGGTATCCGGTATCTTGGTTCTTCACCCAGGGATGTCCGATATCCTGGCTTTTTGTCCATAGGTAGGTATCCTACCCTAAATTTTTTCCGAAAATCGTCAAAAACGACCATTTTTACCTCCAAAATGCTCAAAACCGCTTGCTGACGCAAGCATTACCCCAAGCATTTTTACGTGTCCATTTTGGGCTTGTAGACAATGAGGACAAATTTTCGTCCTGAATCACATTTTGTGATAGCGTTCGAGAACTAGTTTTGGTCATCGCAAAAGTTGTTCAATGGGTGCAGGGGAACAACCTTTACGCTTGTACTCAGTATATTGTGAATTCACTATGTGCACTGCTTGCAGTGGCTCTCCGCCCTCGCTATGCTCAGATGTGACGAAACTCTGTTCATGAGTTTGCACGCAGTGATGTTACATGCCAGCAATAAGATCTGCTGGCGATGCTTTTTGGAGGCAAATTTACCAGATGCGTCCGCACAGACGAGCCCTGGCGCCTCGGTCTGTCTGCGAAAGCAGGGCGAAACAGACCAACATTACTGCACTCAGTACATTGGTGCCTCAGCTCTATCACAAAATAAACAAAAAAATTCAAACAGAAATTTGTCCTCATTGTCTACGAGCCCATTAAGGATATGCCGCACACATTCGCATGCACGAGCTGGTTCCTGTTTATACTGTACTTTATATGTGCTTCCGGTGAAACATCAACATGAAACCACCAGCTAAGTGGTGGCCATCGCGCGCAACAATGCTCCAGTACGCAGAAAAAGCAGACAATTCAGAATCCAGTTCGTTATTGGTCATCCACTGGTTTCATAGGACTTGCACGGACTCCGTAGAAGCTTCGATTCCCCCATTGACCGAAAGCTGGTTCCACCACTGGCACGGAGAGTGACTTTTATTCAAAAAGGGGTGTAAAGGGCAGTGTATTAGACACAACAGGGCAAAGTTTGTGGACTTGTTTATGTGATGGAAAGTTTTCATATATACATAGTGTGTACTGGATGCAGTGTAGTTCCTGGTCCGGCGGGGAAATTAGTGTACCTCCCTATCCCTACTTTTTCGGAGGGGAAATTAGTGTACCTCCCTGGGGGGCGCGGAAGGAGAGGAAAGACCCAAATTCAGGAAAAGGTCACTTTTTGAGATGGAAAATTTGACCTATTTTCCCCCTTTTTGGAAAAAAATCTTCATAAAAAGGGTATTTTGGCGACTTTTGACAACATTGACCTAGAAATGACACATTTTAGGCCTAAAAATGCCCATCTTGGGCCTAAAAATGCCCATTTTAGGCGCAAAAATTGGGGAAATTAGTGTGCCCGGCGGGGAAATTAGTGTATACTAGTGTACCTTGGTCGGGGGTATATAGTGTACCTTAGGGGGGACCCCTTCTCCCCCCAAGGAACTACACTGACTGGATGTGTGTTTCTGTGAGCACGTATTCAAGCAGGCTGATTCATTTATCAATCGAATCGCTGCAAAGCAACACAAAATATGTATCTTTCATTCTGTGACCTGCAATGCACAAAAGCATACAGTATGTGCTGCACCAGCGTTGGCCCCGCGCGATCAGTTCCTAGTTCCTATGCCTACCGTAACCTGCATTCGTTAACGAGTTGTCCACGCGCTTCCGCGCGTTGAAGCGTTAAGGGCGGGCTTAGGTTGAATCCGGAAATCGGAATCCGGAAATATTTCCGGAAAACGCATTGTTTTTGCATGTAAATTCTTGGCGTTTTCCGGAAATATTTCCCGTGCCCAGAAATGTTTTGTATTTTTGCGTACAAATTATATCCGGATTCAACCTAAGTTCGCCCTAAAATAACGGCCCCTGAATTCGTGCTAGTCTGCAGTTAGCTAAAGACAATTTTGCACTTGGCGTGGGCGATATCGGAAATTCCATTTGTGTATGTTTACACAAGTTCCCTAATGTCCTTATTAGCCAGCGTGTTTTCAAGTTCATACAAGTGTATATGTACATCGTCGATGCATGTGTTGCATTGTTTTCGTGTTGTGTGTCGCACAAAACTCCCACGATCACGCGGCGTGATCCAGTATTTGATTTGATCTATTGGGAATAGGTATGTATAGTGGTGAGCGTCTGTGTGCACAATGTTTAACAGTCATAGTCATAAAGGCCAAGGTGTCTAATAGTCATACAGGGTGTCTCAAAAATACCGTACTGCTCGCTATGTTTCAGCTCATACATATGTAGCTAATGCTATGGAGGTTTTATTGAATGTATTTGTGACGCAATCGATTTGGGTCGACGATTCTGTTTACGTCAGATGTGCAACACAGAGATCAAAGCACTGGTTGCCCTATGTCACATGGGTGTTGTGTGTTAAGGCCTAACTCTTCTTCGTTCTCTCAGAGAACAAAGAACAAATTCTCGCTCGCTGATTGGCTGTTGAACATACGTGGACCAATCAGCGCTCGAGAATTTGTGGTCTGGCGAATAGATACACACCGCGTATTACGAGCCCGAGAATATTATACGCTGTGCTTATGTGGCTTTGTCCCTGCAGCGTAACGTTATACGAGGAGAGAATTGTGTGTGCACTGCGTATCGTACGGTTTATGAAGTGGTTAGTGCGGCCACTGAGCTCGTTCCTGTAGCTCAGTTGGATAGAGCGCCTGACCGGTTGGGAGGTCGGAGGTTCGAGTCCTCTCAGGAACATTGTTTGGTGGTCGCAAGTCGACAAATTTGTTCTTTGTTCTCTGAGAGAACGAAACATAGTTAGGCCTTTAGTCACCCTATGTGCTTGACATGTTGGAAGAACGGCCAAACCATGCGGTTAGACAGCGGCCTTGAAACATCAGGCAAGCGATTCATGGCTGTGTGCAGTTACATAGCGTTCGCGGAATCACGTTCTGATTCGGTTGCACCGTAAATGAACGAAACCGAACCTCTGTAACGTAGTTATCACCAGAAAAGCGGCGAGTAGAACGGTAGTTTTGAGACACCCTGTATAGGTACATAATATCTGGGATACTTTTCTGTCAGAGCAATTTTTTCAACAAGTTGTCGGGGTTATTCCGAAAATTTTCGTTTGATAACAAATGTTAATCCATTAAAAACGTTGGAGCTTCTAGTCAAGCTAGTCCAGGTTCAGCTCCACGGAAACACTCCTTCGGCCAATACAAAATTGCGTTATTTTGTCGCAGCAACTGTTAATCCTGTTATTGGATACCGGCCCTCGCATACTATAGTTCTCGGACTAACCACAATTATTCTGTTGTTCCCCCTCGCGCTCGGACGGCGTCAAAAATCTTATCTACGAGCAGCACGTCAATTTCAGTATGCTTTATATAAATGCCTTATTCAAGATAATTGCTCATATGTATAAAATATACAAGAGCAAAGAGACTGTCAACTTAGGTACGCTGCCTTTAGAACTGAAAAACAAGCCCACCAAAATATTTCCGTTGTTCCCTCTGTCCCAGAGTTGAAAAAAAAATTTAATTAAAGAGCTTTATTAAAAAAAATTTTTTTGATTATTTTGACGAAAATTTTTTCATCAGAAAAGTGTTGCAAACGACATTTCAGGATAAATGAAATCGATACAACATACTTTTCAAACATTGAAAAATTTTCGCCTCAGACCCAACTTGTGTGGTGACACCCGGTAGTATTGTGCAGATTCTATGGTCTCCGACCAGTCTGAGGTTGATGTTCACTAACGATGTTACTCTAATATATTGTAGCATGCCGTACAACGTATTTTAATGCATCTAATGCCATATGAGTGATATACGACCACCAAAATATCGATTACTGCCCCAGTGGAAAATTTTCATTTTTTTTTCGCTCGGTTTTTTATCGACTTTTTAACCGGCTGCAAACATCCCAAAAGATCGTCAGCCCATCAGCGACCAGGATGTCGTACCCTACCCTTGTTTTCGGTTGTGTTTGCAGGTCGCTATAATCAGGTACAAATAGGGTCGCAGAATGTCCATGCTGTTCTAGAGCCGGCTGACAATGTTGAAATACTCCCAATTTTCCGCTTAAGGCCCCCGAGGCTGTAACGGTCACCTGCAGGTTCTGATTGGACGTGTTTCGTTCTTTGTCGTCGGCACTTTTTCCACCAATTTCCAGTTTGAGTCCCATTCAGACATTTCCTCGTGTCTACCTCTCACACACGCATTTGAACGACAACCCTCCAAAGCTGCATAAGCAAAATTGCACTCATAGACCCACAAAGGTTGTTTTGTTGTGACTGCGCCGATATCTGCTCGCTATCAGTAGCTTACCAGAAGTGTTATGGTAAGTGGGCCCCTGCCAAGCACAAAAAAATGTTCTGGCACAGTGGGCGTATTTTCAAAAAGAAACTCGTGCATTAGCGCAAGTAATCGTCAAATTGAATAATGCTTGCCGCTACGCACATGCGTTATCAAATAAGGTCAACGTACCCGCCCACTAATGTCACGATACACGCTTTGTGCTGTTCTGCCAGCGTCAAGCAAGCGCAATTATTATTCCGCGACCTTTCAGGCCCTGAAGTTTAGGCCAGACCTTTTCAGACCCAGTTTTTCAGGCCCGGCCGATATGCCCAGCATATTTGGCCCATTTATAGGCTTAGGCTTACGGGCCTGAATGGCAACAACGTCAAGCTCGTGAACATTATTTGAAAAGGGTCGCATCTGTAGATGATATTACTTGAGCTTATAGCTTTGAGCGATTGTAATTGTTAGGGTTTCGGATGGTTTGACAGCGCATACGGAATTTCTTCTGAAGTTGCCAGCAGAATAAGAATAAGAATAAGGAAATCAGCCAGGTGCCGGTAAATTAAGCCGCCCACTGATCAATGTCCGTGTTTGATCAAACAGCGGAAGTTTTGTCTACTTCCGAATTTGCGCTGCTCTGGCACAGTAATACAATATTATTGTGACGCGGCTCCTGTGTGGCCATTTGTGCCCCTCAGGGAGTAATTTGATCACAACAGCGTCAAAACAGTCACGGTATTAACGAACTTTAGCTTTACATCGTTTCTCATAATACTCAATATATGTTTCCTCATTAGCATTTTTGTGATCAGGCATACCGAGTTTATTTAAGCCAGAATGTCACTGAGAAAATAAAGGTGTCGCTCCCAGTAGAGGCGCTGCTCTGATATAATAGAAGACCCGTATGGTCAGAGGGGGCTGTAAAAAACAGAAGCCCAGGGCTCATGTTGAATTGAATCTTTTCGACCGTACCACACAAATGTTTTTACTCCCAAGCTTTCGTGACCGACTGAGGACACTTTTCAAGGGAAAACCTCAAATGGGTAAAAATATGGTTTCCAATTCTTTTTACGATGATTTCCAAAACAACGTTATTTCACTCATTTCCGTGTCACGGGGGAATTTCCTTTTCACGTGTTCCGAGATCTTTATGATCACGGAACACGAAAATATTTCCGTGAAAATAAACGCTGTTTCCGTCAACACGCGAACATTTGACTTGTGTAGTCATCACCAATTGAAGAGCACCGTTTGCGCGTGCTTGCATTATTTCCGAAATAGTTCCGTGTTCAACACCGTCTGCCCTTAAAGGGGGCATTCCTGATCATCATGTGCAAAAGTGCGTCAAAGTCGGACAGTTTTGTTCCCGATAGACCATCTTGGCGGATCGATTTCGGTGGGTAATCGCCATTTTGGTGAAGTTCGTCAAAACTAATGTTCTTGATCTCGATGCCAACAAACGATATAAGTGAAAAAACCGAGGTCGAAAACCAAAAAAACAATAGCGGCGGGGCCGCTTTAAGTCTAGAAATCTTCGCGCACATTTATATGGATTCAACTGCGTTCAACGAACAGCAACAGTATATGGGTAAAGTATGGCTTTTACCCATATATGTACAATATATACTTGAGGTTTTCCCTTGAAAAGTGTCCTCAGTTGGTCACAAAACGTTGGGAGTAAAAACATTTGTGTGGTAAAGCGGTCGAAAAGATTCAATTCAACAAAAACCACGTCCAAGAGCATCGGTGTATGCAAATTATCTAGGCCCAGAGCTTCTAGCGGAACGATACAGCACTGTTAGACTTGACGTTGAGCCTGGTAATGAGTTTCGGTGCAGCAAGAATTTCTATTTTCCCGTTTTTCGGTATCGCACGGCAAGCTTGAAAATGTTTGCTGATAAAGTGTGGTGACGTAAAGCAAGCACGGTTTAGACTTCCTGGTTTGGGTGGGACTATGATAGTGATTCATCGGCCGTGTTTTCTGTGGTGCTACAGTGTGATGGCTCAGCTCTTCCGTAATCCTGTAATTGGACCTCAACGGTCAACACTTTGATCGGACCTTTGTATGAAATTACGAAGTCAATCTAAGTCGCCACGCGCAAGTTAATTTATTTTTTCCGTTTTGTATCCGCGATACTGTTTGCGGGTTGGGTAGCAAAAGATGCCATGTGCCATTTATTGCCTGGTATGCACTTTGCTGGCCAGGGTTGGTCGGGCTTGGCAGTAAAATTGTTGATGTCACATGTGCTACATAGTACCCTATGTATGTATACTATGCGATTTTTGACCAGCGTAAAAACTGCTCACAGTTCACAGAGAAAAACAAACTTTTACACGTGTCTAAATCACAGAACACAAGATTTTACTGCCCCAGCCAACGCTGGTCAGCCAAAGCGTAATTCATGACACCTACTGTACATGTAGGTCGAATTCTCGAAACCGCTTGCGCGCAATCATTGCACTTACGCAATTTCGCAATCCAATTGTGCAATTCAAATGTACCAGCGTAATCTCTTTCAGATCTTTTTTATCCGTTTTTGACTTGCGGATGCGGAACAGCATCTCAGTTTTCTGGAAATATTTCCGGATTCCGGTTTCCGGATGCAATATGAAAAATTTTCGGAAATGTTTGCATTCTTTTGAAAACACAGTGAAGTGAAATCTGATTGAAGGTTAATTCCGTGTTCCCTAAAATTCATCCGGAGATCGGAATCCGGAAATATTTCCAAAAAACGCAAAAATAAAAAATTGTCTGGAAACCGGAATCCGGAAATATTTCCGTAGTCCGGAAATGTTTTGTATTTCTGCATGCAAATTATTTCCGGGTTCCGGATTCCGAATTTTTAACCGAAATTCGCCCTGTGGTGTTGATCACATCCAAACGTATTGATTACGTGACGTCAAATACACTTTTTTCTAATCTATAATTTACAGTAATGTACATATCTTATCAACACAGGCAGCGTGTGCGTATGTTTCGGGTGTATTATACCGCAATTTGTGCACCATGCTGAGTGCTTCACTGTGTGCTGAGCTAACGCTCTGCTGTTACGATGCATGAAGTGGCCAGGAAACACTTTTTGGAATGTTTGTCTTGGATATGGCCATCCCGCCCCCGAATCGTAACTTACGCTTGACATTTTGCCCCAATTGAACGGTCACTTTTAGGCGCAACCAGAACGATAATGCAGAGCGACAATACAACCAACGAAGGTGCTATTAGTCAGCTTCAATAAAGGCCGGCTTCCTGAACGTCTGTCCATCGCATCCAAAAAATTGCTTTTTATTCATGTTTCAATTATTGTGAGACGTTTTACAATAGTGTGAGTGGTGCGTCAGGTTTCACCCAAACTATGTAGTTTGGCTCTGAAACTTGTATACCATCAGGTTTTGGGGCTAGTCCCTGGCTGTCCATCTAAGGGCGCACACATGTAGGCCAGGGCCGGGGCCATGAAAAATAATCTATGTCCAATGCCCCGGCCCTGGCCTACATGGGCGCGCCCAAACTGATGAGACTCAGGCAGCAGCGGTCTTAGACTTCGTGTCAAAACGGTTACAGCCCTCCACGCGTCATATGCGTTTGCACGTGCCCACAAAGCACACCCGCATTTACATATCATTAAACCTGGCCCGCCACTATTGATATTTAAAATTTTTGGTTTGTTTTTTTTGCTCTAGTTTAGTTGCCGACATCGAGACGAATAAGGTTTATATTCATGACTTTTTTATCTGGTGCAGATTTTATATCGAAATCAATCGATAAACACCGGTTCTCGGGAACAAAATTAAAAAAAATAGATAGACCCCCACTGCTTGGCAATCACGTCAGCCAGGAACAAAATTTTGAATTGCCGCAAAATTGTCATAGGCTTACAGTATGCTATTAGGGATTTTACGCTCCCGACTTTACGCTCCCACTACACAGTGCTGCCAGTGCGCGCGCTTGCAATACGTGTGTTATGCACTGACAAACAGAGCGGCACTGTACAAAACGCATGGGCAAGATCACGTGACTACCGTATGCCTGTGATAAGAAGCAGTCGGCCATCTTGAATATTTGTTCCTGTCTTCCTGAAATGCACTAAATGGGGGTCTATCTATTTTTTGGAATTTTGTTCCCGAGAATCGACGTTTATCGATTAATTTCGGTATTAAATCGGCATTTAATGGAAAAGTCACGAATATAAACCTTGTTCGTTTCGATGTCGGCAACAGCAATAGATCATAAAAACAGAACAAAATTTTCAAATATCAATAGTGGCGGGCCAGGTTTAAATCATTAATCATGTTTGTGCGTGATGCGTCACGCCCACAACGTGCGTAGTAAGGTACCGTATACCTATACATGCATGCATTAGTGCCATCATGTGACCTCGAATGTTTTCACTTTGAAAGTCAACTTAGTAGTTTTTAACGCCCTTTTTTGAAGTTCTACTTCAGCTTTTATTGAGGTATGCAGGTATACGCAAAACCTTGTCCACTCTTTTTCAGGTACACTAATCGGATAACTGATAAACAACGCTGATCACAAAAGTGATTAATGTGTTGATAAGAATTGAGGCGCGTTTGAATGCTGAAAAAAGTGTCGAAACTGACATCAATTCCAACTCTTAAAAATCATACTTCAGCATATTTACTGTGCGTAACAACGAAATACGCCCATAATTTAGACGATGAAAGGAAATCCCAGCTTGAAGTTCATGATCGCTTTTCTGCTGGTGAGTGTGTGTATTATTTTTCCAACTTTGCATTTTTCCAATTTTTACACTTTTTCGAAATTTCCAGAGTCACGCCGCAGCGGAGTCTGCTGGTCATCTCTACGGGAGATGGACGGCTAAGAAAGGTCGGTGATGTTTCAGTATTAAAACTAGGGTCACGGATAAGATTTACCTTATTGTTTAACAAGGATTTGCCACATACAGTAGTCTGTTTTGCATTGACCTGGCCGGACGCACGTGTACTAAAACCACAAATTAACAATCTCAAAAAGTGCCAACTTCTTGCGGGATATGTGCATGTTCTCCTTTTCGCACATCATCGTGCTCTCAGTGTTTTACGAGGTTCAAAGATCGAATTTCGCTCCTACTGAACAACTATTGACTGATTTCGAGTTTGTGGCCAGCACAGAGCAATAGTGTGAAAAACCTTCACCTAGAAAGGCAAACTACACCAACACGATTACGATTACGCAAACTACACCAGATTTTGAAGGTGTTGTGTATTCAAACCGAATAGAAAGCGAAAATCATCATGCTCCACTTTGCATTCTGCAACGTGTAACATTTCCCAAATCAGCAGCCACGCATGAATGTTTCACTAATCTGCCAGCTGCGAAATCGGGCTCGTGTTGGCGTAGTTTGCCTTTATGTATGTATACTCTGACAATTCTTTTGGGAGAAACTTTTCAAACGCGTTGCCTGATCCGCAAAGCACATTATGCGTGCACTGGCTACAGCGGTCACGTGACTTCTGTAGCCAGTGCACGCATAATGCGCTTTACGGATCAGGCAACGCCATTGAAAAGTTTCTCCCAAAAGAATTGCCAGAGTATACTTGGTGCGTATGGTGTGAAAAGTGGTGGTGTGAAAGAACACCCAGCCTTAAGAGTGGTGTACAACTCGTCAAAAAATCGTGATGTTCTGTTGCAGGTCCTTGCGATTCACGTTTTGTGTGCCCGCCCAACTACAAATGTTTCAACGAGAATATGCGCATGGGTGCTGGCGTGTTTGATGGTTTCAATCTGTACAGAGCGCGTTGTACGACCATGTCAAATGGTGCGGGTGACGACATTTTTTAGCCTAACTCTGAATAATATAATATTAATCTATACTACTTAAACAGGAAGACGTACAGTATGTGTGTCTGTGGCTGGCCCCCTCCCACGGAGGTGCGGACGGTTCAATTTTCACGGGTAGCTTTGGGTATGCTAACGGGTCTTCGGGGGGGGGGGGGGGAGGCGAGCCGGGCCGTAGGCACGGCCTAGTTAATAATAATAATGGTAATAAAATTGCCCATCCCCGCCTTAGGTGTACAGGTACTGTAGGCTTACGCTGAGCCGGCAACTTCACAAAAGACGTGCGCTGGCGTGCAACTTGGTGTATGGAACGGATCTATACATGTACATACAAGTCACTCGCATGAGTATTACTGATGACGCTCAGAAACTTTATCCCAATTTCAAACAATTTGAACCTCACGAGAGCTTGTTTTTGGACAAAAACTATCAGACTGAGAGAACTTGATGAGAATAGAAAGTTTGATCAGATGGATCCTGTCACGAAGTTTATTGAAGCTCACACCGGAGGTTGCCCAAAAGGTCCCCTGGGACTTGGTGTTTGGGACACACTTCGAATTTAAGATTTCAGAAAATTTAGTGTCCCACATAACTCCGGACTAAGTGCAAGCACATGAAACCTACACGGCTGAAAATGGCCATAGATGGAGGCGTGTTGCTCGGAAAATCCGCGCCAAATAAGCCATCTGGGTACCGATTGAATTGGGTGCGTGCGTGACGTATATTTGGCAATTTCCGTTACACCTCCCCCTAATTCTCAACTCCAATTTACAGGCATGTGCGCGAGCGCCAACCCGTGTGGTGACGATCAGTTCTGTCTGGAGACGGGCGTGTTGTGCTCCATGATAGCGAAACGCGATCAGGCCGAATGGTGCACGGTTCCCATGATTTGTTTCGATAAAGCAGTTTGGGTGAGTCTCACACGCGCAGCAAGGGTCTCGGGGGCTTATATGCGGAAGTTTATGACTTTAAAAGTAACGTGCTAAATGTTTTCATTTCCGTGTTAAAATCACAAGTACGTAAACTTATGCTGAAAAGTGTAGCGATGTACATATATAAGCTCCAAGTTTGTCTGATCACAGCATTGGTAGAGAGCGCAGAATTTGAATTTGGTCCTGGCTGATATGCGGTAGGATGTTGCCTGAATCATCAAGGACGGTACTCCACGGCAGCGCTCTTGATTATTCAGGCAACATCGCGTATCGCATTTCGCCGACCACCATATCCAGACTTTGGGCTCTGAGCATAACTATATCGAACTTCTTGTACAAGATGTTTTGTAAAATTCCAAGCCAGAATTTTGCGTTTCAATTTTCTCAGTAATTTGTATTTCTTCATTTCCATCCATTTTTGGTATTTCAAGTTGCCTTTCTGTTATTCATGTTCGGTAATTGCCTGAATGTCAGTTGATTGCAAGTAAATTGCTGTTTATTGTGCCAAAGCTTCGCACAGCTTCATATTGGTCGCACAATGATTTTATAAGAATTGATCAATTTTGTCCTGAATCGTGAAAGGGAAAGTGACGGGGCAATGACGTTGCGTTGCGAGATCGCACGCAGAGTATGCAGTCCACAAAATGTTTCAGACCCGCAGCAACGTGGGTGCTCTGCTTGATTATTTTCAGCTGAAAATACTTTGTGAGAATCACAAATAGCAGTGGTTTCGAGTGACTGAACGTGAAAATCAGGTTTAATTTGACGAATTCTTATATGGTCATAGTCATTGTGCGATGTCAGCTGAAAATATTAATCTAGCAGAGCACCCACGTTGCTGCGGGTCTGAAACATTTTGGTGACTGCATTCTTTGTGTGCGATCGCGCAACGCAACGTCACTGGCCCGTCACTTTCCCGCTTCACGATTCAGGAAAAAATTTGACCAATTCTTATAAAGTCATTGTGCGACCAACAACCGTATATCACAGAGAGAACATCGCGCACTACAAACATTTAATCACGTTGTTAGGCTAGGATTATTATCGGTTTACTTTCGCCAAAGAACTGCCTTGTCTTTTTCAGACCCAAGGCAAGGAGTTGGTCCAGTGACATCAAACAACGACCAAGAGCTGTTTGTTTCGAAAACTGACCCGCAACATACGGAAATATAGTGCTGTGACCAATCATCCTGAAACCATGAAATTATTTTTAATTCTTTTTGTGGTAGATAGGTGGTTATTTAGATTGTGGAAATACCGCAACATCTCAAAATGTTCGGATAAAAGTTGTTCTTATCTCGTTGTTTCGTCGTCAACGCGAATCGTCAACTGAAGTAGGCTGGAGCGCGAGAAACATGGTGCCTGGGGACGGTGGAAACATGGTGCCCGGGGACGGTTGAAACATGGTGCCTGGGGACGGTTGAAACATGGTGCCTGGAGACGGTGGAAACATGGTGCCCCGGGACGGTTGAAACATGGTGCCTGGGGACGGTGGAAACATGGTGCCCGGGGACGGTTGAAACATGGTGACTGGGGACGGTTGAAACATGGTGCCTGGGGACGGTGGAAACATGGTGCCCCGGGACGGTTGAAACATGGTGCCTGGGGACGGTGGAAACATGGTGCCCGGGGACGGTTGAAACATGGTGCCTGGGGACGGTTGAAACATGGTGTCTGGGGACGGTGGAAACATGGTGCCTGGGGACGGTGGAAACAAGGTGCATGGGAACGGTGGAAACATGGTGCCCCGGGACGGTTGAAACATGGTGCCTGGGGACGGTTGAAACATGGTGCCTGGGGACGGTGGAAACATGGTGCCCCGGGACGGTTGAAACATGGTGCCTGGGGACGGTGGAAACATGGTGCCCGGGGACGGTGGAAACATGGTGCCTGGGGACGGTTGAAACATGGTGCCTGGAGACGGTGGAAATATGGTGCCCCGGGACGGTTGAAACATGGTGCCTGGGGACGGTGGAAACATGGTGCCCGGGGACGGTTGAAACATGGTGCCTGGGGACGGTTGAAACATGGTGCCTGGGGACGGTGGAAACATGGTGCCCCGGGACGGTTGAAACATGGTGCCTGGGGACGGTGGAAACATGGTGCCCGGGGACGGTTGAAACATGGTGCCTGGGGACGGTGGAAACATGGTGCCTGGGGACGGTGGAAACATGGTGCCTGGGGACGGTGGAAACATTGTGCCTGGGGACGGTTGAAACATGGTGCCTGGGGACGGTGGAAACATGGTGCCCGGGCACGGTTGAAACATGGTGCCTGGGGACGGTTGAAACATGGTTCCTTGTACTGCGAGACCTAAACGATGTTCGTTGACGACGTGAATATAAGCCTACAGTATGGTGGCCGGGCGATTGGACAAAGCAGGTTTGGGCAAGACCACATTGAGCAAGTGAAAAAAAGCCGAGCCAAAAGAGCAGAGCTCTTATTTTGTTGTATTGGCTTTGGATTAGGCTGATTTTGGTATCAGTCTTAGGCTTAGGCTTAGGCCTATTCGTTTTTAGGTTCTGCTCTTATGGCCCCTGCTCTTTTTCACTTGCTCAAAGTGATCTTGTTCAAATGTGCTTTGCTCAAATGCCCGTCCACCTACAGTATACCTACATCAGCGAAGAGGTCTCTGCTTTTCCTGCTCATTTGTAACAAAAGATTGATTGGCTAAAACGGTATCGTCGTACAAATTTATAGTAATACACAGTTTCCATTTTGTACACAAAAACTTTATTATCGACATATTAACATCAAAATCATTCACGTAAGAAATTACATGAAGTGATGCTGCTGCAGTGATGCCTTTGAGAAAAGGTCGTAAACTGAACTATACTTGAACTTCATCGCAGCCAGGACCCGTTAAACGTTCACTCATGCATATGATCTGGATCCCAAAAATTTCAAAAAATGTTTTCCAAAGCGTTCCGCTGCATTTTTAAATTGTTATTGTTAAAACTGACAACTGAATGTTAACGAAAAGATATTCGAGTTCTAATTTCTAAAAGCGAGTAAAACGCTAGAACACATTGTAGTGCAAGAAAAGACCATTGAAAAAAATTCGGACAATGTTTAGAACCAATTTTCAAAGTAATTTTAGCCCGTGAAAGTCAAAACATTAAAAATGTCAAGTCAAAATATAATAATAATCACAAAAAACCGTAATACAAACAGTAGACTTATGGATAATGGCAAAGATGCTTATAGCACAGGTGATCGGGAGCAACAAGCGACGAACAACAGCTAAAAATGGCGCAATAAAATATCTTTCTTGACAAACTTTTCCTCTAAAAACTGGGAATAACTCTGAGAGCAAGATGCACAGAACAAACACATCATGAAACACAGCACAATACTACACTTTACTTCAGTACACAACACGCATAAAATACCCAATTATAAGTACGGCACAACAAATACTGTTGCATTTGAAAAACTGAGATCTAAGAGGACTTGAAAAGAACGCCTTCAACAAATTGTCAAGCAGAGAAGCACACATTTTTAAAACACAAGCACACACACGCATGCACCCCCTACCCTAATCTATACTACTAAAGCAGGAAGACGTACAGTATGTCTGTCTGTGTGTGTGTCTGTGGCCCCAGGGTTGGGCAAAAAAAAAATTTTTAAAAAAATTTTTTTAAAAAAAATTTTTTTTAAAATTTGGAATTTAATTTTTTTTTTTTTTTTTTCTTTATTCTCCTTTAAATTTTGTGGCCCCCTCCCTCGGAGGGGCGGACGGGTCAATTTTCACGGGTAGCTTTGGGTATGCTAACGGGTCTTCGGGGGAGGGGGCACGGCACGGGCGCGGCGCTGTAGCCGGGCCGCAGGCACGGGTCCCGTCTAGTTGTTACTAAGACAGATTCTTGTGGAACAATCCGTTAAGAAATTCGCACACGCTAAAAACGAAACTCAAATTCGATCTACAAACTTTTTAAAAGTAACCAGGCGTTCCGATAATGCTTTTGGCTGCCGCCTTTTCCGTCAAAAAATCATAGAATAGGACAACATCAAAAGTCACGTCATCACGTGATTTCACTTTTTCGCGCTTATTTTCAATTATACTGAATGTACAGTATGTAGGTATAGCCTGTATAATACGCTAGGCCGACGCTCTGCTTAGGCTGAGGCCTACAGTTTGGCTGGGCGCGCTCGATCAAGTGACAAAGTACGTCGATATATCACCAGGAATCCCATGGAGCCAAAACATACAATCATGAATACTAGGGACAGACATACATACGTATGAGCCAACTCCCGGAGACGAGAAATGTGCAGTAATCATGAATACTAGGGACAGACATACATTACGTATGAGCCAACTCCCGGAGACGAGAAATGTGCAGTACAGAAAAAAACAACAAAATACACATTGAAAAAAATAAACACCAAACGGCTTGATGCTTCCACATACACACAGAACAAAGTGTAATAATAGTGCAACCATGAAATCATGCGACACGGTTTTTTAAACACAATAATGACACTGTCAAGTGAAGTCGCATGATGGCATGACTAGACTATAATACAAACATGGGTCACTCTTCATCACTTGCGTCCGTTTCGACGTCCGATGCTTCACTTTCTTCCTCCTCAATGTGTCTTCTAATCTTCCGATTCCTGATGGTCGCCTGCGCCATCGCGCCCAGCAGCACCGCCGGACATCCGACGAATGCGTAGTTCGTATTTTGGAAACGCTCGCACAGCTGACTGACCTTGTTCTGCAAACAACAAATCCATGTGGTGAAAAACATGTTGTAATGTACTTAAGAGCTTCGTCCTGTTTATTTCACGAACGGGTGGTGCACTTTAGGTCATTGTCAGTGCGAATGCACCAGCTGGGCACATGACACCAACAAACAGGCATCACATTTTTTCCGCTGCCGACAAAGTTGAGGTCGCGCGCTAACGCGGTGTTTCTGCTTATTATGCTTAGGATAAAGCTTGGCTTATGCTGATAGGCTTATTATCATAGGCTCTGGTTATAGTGGTCCCCGTTGGACACAATGATGAGCAACTGCACATTTTCGCCGGTTTTCGAACATTACCAAGTTGAACAATACTGATTATTTTCGTTATATGCATTCAGACCGAAATATACTAAATATCAAGTTACTAAATGCTTCCTTGCAGGATTCGAACCCGGCACCGACCGCACACCACCGATCCAACTTTCCAACCCACTGAGCTACGGCAGCGTCCGACCACAATGTTCACAGCTAACCATCAATTCTTCATTCCTGGTCACCCATATCGTATACACGTTGGCCGGATTCACCATCAAGCACTCCTCCAACATTGGCAAGTCGGTTTCGGTATCGCCGCAAACCAGAATGTTGCCTGAAACATTATGAGCATAGGGTGGTATTCTCGAAAACGGTGTAAACGTGCTGTGTTAGTCGGGCGTAACGATCGGTGTAAGCTTTACACCGAGCTTGCACCGACCGAGCTAACGCCGACACCTTCACAACCAACTGACGTTTCTACCGTTTCGAAAATACCACCCTAACTACCATACGGCTCTTCGTTTTCAAACAGTTGCTTTTGCCGCCTTGCTTGTGCACGCAAGGTCACGTGCCTCTATGAATAGGCTGACCGCTCGTGCATTTCCAGTCGTCCTTCCTTAGAAAAGTATACCTGGCGCAAGAAACCATTATTCGCAAAAAAAATCTGATACTAAGTAGCATCACCAGGAACTTTTAAAAAAACGAATACCTTCGGCCAAGTCCAGTCCCATTTCAGTGCACAACAGGCGAATGCCATTGCCTTTGTGGAACAGGCGACCGGAAAACGATGATGCCTGAATTTAGAAGGAAATTGGAAACACACGACGTGGCACGATTATTGTTGTCTGGTCTTGCTTCGTGGTGACACTTTGCAACCTCGTTTTGTTTCAAGTAGAGCGAAGGAAAAAGGAAAAAACTTTTTGCCCGAAGCCAGTACGTACGTACAATATAGGCCACATGTTTGGGGCTTGGTAGCAAATCACTGGCGACGAATTTTTAGAGCGCTACATAGTTTCACTCGGATACAAAGTTCGTCAGAAAATGCAGCCCACGTGTCCCCAATAGCTTTATTTTAGTACCCTGATTCCAGCATAAATCGCATTTACTTGTCAAAATTCTTGTACATTGTGCTCATCTCGACCAAAAAGTGACAGAAACAGGAAATGTTGGATTTCTTTTAACATGGCAGTGGTAGGGGTTGAATAGAGGAAAGACTTTGGGCTGGGCATGATATTGTTAATTTTTTGAACAGTTCATTTTTGCTCTTGCAAACTGTTAGAGCTATTGCAGTTGTTACACTTTGGGGACCAGTTCCGGACAACCAGAAACACTTTGTGAACCAGTTTCTGACAACGACATTTTTTTGCTCATAATAGTTGTGCGGTCAACCCGAGGTACTATGCGGGCTGCACCTCGTGCCCCCATAGTTCCTTGCAATGAATCAAGTATCAATGTGCGCGACACTCGCTTGATGTGCTACTTTTTACAACCGCAACTTTCATTTGAGTGGCCGGCCTCCTTAATAACTCGCCCCCTCAGAGACGAGGTTCATTTTTAGCCTGTCTCGGCAATGTGTGTCTGTACTTGCCTTATCCGTAATGAGGCTATTTTTACAAAAAATCAAGAAAACTGCTATACTATTAAAAATAAAGCGCGCGCGTCAACAACGACTATCTTTTTGGGAAACGCTATTTTTGATTTCGACAAACTACAGTAGGGCGTTGTTTTCTATGGGTGGAATTTTCGAAACGGTAAAGTCAGTTGGGTGTAAAGGTCCGCGTAAAGTTCGGTCGAAAGCTCGGTCGGCGTAGCTCGGTGTAAACGTGAAACATTGCTTGTTATTAACGTGGAATGTTTCAAGTTTACACCGAGGTCTATCACACTGAGCTGTCGACCGAGCTTTCCACCGACCTTTACACCGTTTCGAAAATGTCACCCTATGTGTGTTGTCTTTGCATTGTTATTGTGGCCTATAGTAATGTCGTTAAATCACGGCATCAAATCAAGTCGTCGAATCACATGTATTATTTCTCGCGCTCATCTGCGGCTCATGTATTATTGCTTGATCTGATGAACAGATTTTACGTCACGCTTTGACGACAAAACTATTAGCCGTTATTATGCGAAACCTTAGCGCAAATCACAATTGTCACCGTCGTGGCTGACTTCCATAAACTGACGTGAGTCAATTGTGAAACCCATGATACCAGACGTTGTTAAAAAAGAGCGCTAATTTGTAGCGAGAAGCAGTTTTAGACCAGATTTTGCCCAAAAATGTATCGCAATGTATGTCAATGTTGTCAAAAATCGCCAAAATACCCTTTAGACGATACGACAACAAAAATTCTTGCATCAAGGGCCGTTGTCTACTGGGACGTCCATTGACGCATTGCTGTCTGTAGCACTATAATTGACCAAGCTGTTTTCGAGCGTCATAATGAGTCTCTGCAGTATTGTAAAGTCACGCATGGCAAGCAGAATCAGGGGGTGGTATGCTGTTTTGATGTACTTTGACATTTGTAACCGCGTGACTGAATTAATCATATAAAATGAACCTTTATGTGAATCTTGATATCCGTTTCGGTCTCCTGTACATGCAGCGTTGTGGCCGAGGGGTCAATTTCGTGCACCACATTGCACACCGTGTGGTACCTGTGCAATAATGTCAGTGAAACATCATACAATATTGAAAATATATACGTGGTTTTCAAAATTTGAACTCCAGATTTCCCGCCCCGACGCCCATAACTGACCAATAGGCGCTCTCCTCGTCATCCACCGAGTGATAGCAGTCCTGACGAGCTACCGTAATCTGACCGTAGTGTTTCTGCAGACCGCTGCCTGTGGAAAAAATTGGCTGTGTGCAATTTTGAGCCAATATCAAACTTTGGTGATCGGAATGGATCGGATATGACTTGCCGTGGTCACGCGTGATGGCGTGATTCTTGCATTAATGATATTGAGATATTTACTGGAGCGACTCATTTCGTCCAGCTAAAAATTATTCATTTTCGGTCTGGGAACATGTTTTACGTTGGGGCGAAATTAGTGCCATCACTAAATTGCTTAATTATGCTCAATTCAAAAAAAGTCACGTGACCAATGCCAGACCGGTCCGATCCGATCCGATCACCAAGTTTGATATCGCTCTTCGTATTGATCCACGCTTTTTGGGGCCGAAAAGCTCAGACCCGACACCTTTTCCGGCAAGACCATCGGGCCTGGACTAGAGAAGTGGGCTCGGAATATGAGATCAGACTAAAAATGGGTAGTCTACCAACTTCGTGGAGCATAATACGACTCTGCTCGTCTGTTATTTTAGTCACCATATAGAATGTTTACTTTAGTAAAACATAGGGTGGTATATATATTTATATGACCGAAACATCGTTTGAGAAATCACTACCGTAATGGTCACTGTAAAAATGTAAAGAGGGTGTAATCGAACAAGTCAAAGGCAGGACAAGCAGCAGCAATAAATTTGACAAGCACCGATGCCGATCACTTTGAAACAGTGGTGTCGTTTCGGGGGGGGGGGGGGGGGGGGGGGGGGGTTACCCCCCTGGTATGGGGTATGGGAAATCGGCCGGGGGTATGGGGTATGGGAAATTTTTCACTTTTGGAACAAGCACCCCTAAGAAATGACTTTTTGACCCCGAGAAGTACCAAAATTGGCCATTTTTCGTCCAAAAATGTCAAAAATCGCTTACTACCGCAAGAAAACTCTGTTTTAAGCACTTTTTAGACCAATTTTGGTACTTTTAGAAGATTTTTGGGGTCATTTTTTTCAAAACCCCCACCCTCGGGTATGGGAAATTTTTGAGTTTTTGGAAACCCCCCCCCCTGGTATGGGAAATTTTTGATTTTTGGGGGTATGTATGGGAAATTTCCCGAAAATTGGGCTGGGTATGGGAAAATTTCGATTTCTCAACGACACCACTGCTTTGAAACATCACTATTGATGACGTACCAATCCATCTGAAATGCCGATAGTCGGGCAGCTTGAGAAGTTCTTCCAACTTGTCGAACACCACATCCAGCAGCTCGAGCGCCGATTGCGAAATTGACGTGTCCTGAAACGTCCTCAAAGTCAAAGTAAAAAGTGGATAAGTCCTTGGATCGGGAAAAAAGCTTGCGTGCGCTCAGCTGAGCCATGGCCTGCGGCCTAGTTTGGTCCGCATTACCGTGCCCTGATAAAACAGGGGCAAAAGCAAAGTCATTATTTGGCATGTATGCTTAGTCGACAGCTGGTGCATTCGCACTGACGATGACCGTGTGCAACACGGCAACCAAAACCAAAAACATGCTGCACAACGCATATTGGGCACAGATGTTGAAACAGTGCGTTCCAAATACCGCTATTTTTTAGCGAAAACGCTCTTCTTTGGTGTGTTCCGGTATTCGCAGTTTTAACACACCTCAGATGACTATAGCACTGCGTCACAATGGGATCGCCAATGCCTCAGACTAGATACATGTACAGCTTAGTTATAGTAAATTTATAATTTCGTTGCCGCATACACTTTCACAGACGCAGGGAAACTCTCGTTCATAGTCGAGGCAGGCAACAAACTCAGCCACGCAGCTGGCTCGTGTGCGTTTCGAATGTTTCAGTCACACAAGCTGTGTGTGTCAGCTGAGTGGCTTGTTGCCTGCCTCGACTTCAAACAAGAGTTTCCCTGCGTCTGTAAAAATGCATGAGGCAACGAAATTAGAAACTTACTATACCAGAAATGAGAAACAAGAAAAATAGTAACAAATGAAACATGACCTTGAACTTTTTCGCGCCGGACACAAACCATTCGCGGCCGCCGCTGGCACCGTAGTAATACGAGCCATCCGGCATCACTTGCACGTCAAGTATACCGATGTTCATCAATGGCGCGCTGGTCAAAATGGCGCACACCTGCGCACAGCGACGCGAGAACATGGCCTGAAAATACACTGGTCAAATACACCAAGTGAATCACCATGTGCAGTGCAGTGTACTTTATTTGTTCACAGTCTTCTCGAAACCAGTGACATATCACTATTTACACTGACATCACCCGGAATTTACATTTGGTCATGACAATTATTCACTGTACGGAGGTCGGCAAGTATAGAATGTCAACGGCAGATTTGGGATAATCAAAATTGACAAGTATGAAAGAATGTCAAAGAAGCACTGCAATTTCCTGCCACATGCGGCATAGGCCGCACAATGACCATATACGTATGTAAGAATTCATCAAATCAATCCTGATTTTCAGGTTGAGGCACTATTAACTACTGTGCTAGTTGTAATTTTCACAAAACCTTTTCAACTGAAAATAAGCTGGCAGAGCACCCACGTTGCTGCGGGCCTGAAACCTTTTGGTGACTGCATTCTTTGTGTGCGATTGCGTAACGCACCCTCATTGTCATTGCCCCGTCACTTTCCCGCTTCACGATTCAGGCAAAAAATTGACCAATTCTTATAAAGTCTTTGTGCGACCAGCGACCATACCTGAATAACACCGGAGTAGGCCGGCTGTACGCTGCTCGGATAGCTACACGAATAGCTCTTCAGTGTTCCATCCCGATCGGTGAAGAAAAACTGGAAATGGTCGGCTTTGGCCATCATTGTCACGAGATCGCTGTGCTCTTCGGCGAATTTGTCGGGCGAAACCGGATGCGTCAGCTCGAGTGTCTGAAACATTTGATTGGCAAGTAAACACATTAAAGGGTGTGTCAAACGCTCGTCACACGCCATCTCCTTGCGTGGAAATAAAAGGCAGCACACTGTGTTAGTTGATATTGCTGGCCGAAAACAGCGAGCATTCCACACAACTCACTGAATCGCAATATCGAAAGCGGTAGTTTTGGAGTAAGGGCGCCCGTAGTCATAGTGGAAAATGGAAATGAAAAAATAATCTATGTCCAAGTTTCCCATTGCCATTTTTTCAATATGACTAAGGGCATACTGGAAAATGGAACATGGAAATGAAATAAAACATTTTCTGTTTTGACATGAGACAGAAACATTGTTCCGTTAGGTTACATTGAAACAGACTGTTCCGCTCAATTCTCGGCTGCTGATTGGTCAGATTTTACACAGAAAATGTTTTGTTTCATTTCCGTTTTCCATTTCCAATATGCCCACTAATCTGTCACCTCCGAAATCGGGCTCGTGTTGGTATGGTGTTACTATACTTGGAAAACTTTTACGCTGATGAAATGTTTTATGCTCAAAAAACACTTGATATCACTCAATAATAAAAAATCGGCCAAACCCCAAAGTCTGAGGGCAGTGTTCCCATGTGTGTTGGTTACTGTACGATGCAATCCCATCAAGCATATTACCATCGCTTTGCCGTCAGCTAATGTTTCACAGCAACTACATATATGTAATAAAAGCAAGAACTAACATGCAAAAACTGCTCGACGTTATCAACATCGCCGCTTTGAATGAATTCCAGGAACGACAGATCATTCTCGAATTCGCTCATTTCATCCGAAACATCAAAAGTGATGCGAATGTGCTCCTTTCGTCGTTTGTTCGTGTCGACCCCGACGGACAGCGTCAGTTTGTGTGGTTCCTCCGGATTTCGGCACGAATCGCGCAGAGACTCCTGCGCGCGAGGAGGACCGGAAGTGTTTCGTAACATGTCATCATTTTTTATGCGCTTCTCATCATAAAAGTTACCCTATGGGCTTCTATTAGAGGGGTTGTTCTTCTGTTTGGAGGGGGCTTCGACTGAAGGAAATACGGTAAATGACCGAGTATGCGCGCAGCGCTGGTTTATTTATTGCCCGAAAGCGTATATATTGCCCTGATTTAGCTGACGACGGACATGGTGCACTGGGTCATCGTCGGTGCAAATGCACCACATGACCAAATAATGAGATGATCACAAAAACGAAACCATGGTGTACAGCAGCGTTGGCTGGTGTGATACATGAGACAGAAACATGAGGCCACTTTATACTTTGTCTCGTTGCGATACTACAATCAATATTTTCTCTTGCGCTGATTGGCTGTCGCGCGCGCATGAGCCAATCAGCGCGCGAGAAAATGTTGCGTGTATCGCAACGAGACAAAAAGTATAAAGTGGCATTCTAAGAAAAGTGTTTTTGGGAAGCAGCCTTGTTGACTTATAATACAACGACGATATTGCAAGCCGAACCGTTTGGGCTGAGCAGGCACAAAAGAATGCTTAACTGCGCTATACTCATTCCGCGGAACAGAAAAACGGAGAGGAACGATCGCTACAAAAAGCCCGCAAAAAAACAAAACAAAAAAAAAACCCCCCCCAAAAAAACAAAACCTCCTTAAATGGCTAACGGTGACCGACAGCGTGAACGCGCCGGTTAATTATTATTTGTGCGACTGATGTTTCACAAGTTGTGTATATAATGTCACGCACCAGTGCATTTCTCAACGACACAGCAAAACGCGGCCGAATGGGTATGCCCTTGAGCACGTATTGCACGATTTTGCGTCGCGTCAACGTGGTGCGCAACATCAGATTGTAGAAATCGTCGAGCGTACGTAGCTGCAAGTTTTTCTTCAATACATTGTATCCACTTTCGAATGATTCTACATTTTTGTGAATGTTTTTAAGCGATGTTTTCATTCTTCAATCGCCTTCTATAATTAGTATAAAATGGGGGCATCAACTATCAAGGCCGACAGACAAACGGCTTTGGCGACGGTAGGGTACTTCGTGTCGATTTGCTTTTTAAAAATTTAGGGTTGCAAATTTCGACCGGCGTAAAGGTTGATCCCCGAGACCAAATAACATTTTACGCTGGTCGAAGTTAGTGCTGTGCTGCACCACAAAATACTGTCCAGCAAAAATTTGCTCTTGCGCGCTTAGCCCGCCTGCCCCGACAACAGTCGTATGACGGCCGTACAGTGCTTTGCTACTGGTTGATAGGGCCCATAAAGACCGGAAAAGTAGTCCCGAAGAAAAAATGCCCCGATCGAGCCCTAACATGGTCTGCACGCACCTCTACATTTCTGATGACTTCGTGCGTCCAACTGGGGTCTAGAAACGCGTCCGACCATTTCTCAATGTCGTTGGCCAACAGGAACTCGCGTATTTTGTGCGTCTTTTCTTCCATGTCCGCCGGGTTGCTCACTGCTGCCTCGTAGAACACGTCGGCGTAACACTGCAATAATTTACGGTGGTCAAGGAGAAAAAGAATACAGTGGTCAAAGGAAAGGTGCGCGGGTGTTCGTAGCAACGTATGCAGCATGCGTGCCGACGCCATGTGTTGTAGCATAGTACGGGCGGCATAAAATTCAGGTCACTATCTGAGCCGAGATGCGTACACAAACGTCAACCACCCAATTGCGTGAGTCTATAACCTACCTGGCACTGGCACCTAAAAACACGATGATTCCATAGCTCAGGTTCAAGTTATTACCGTCTGTTTATGCACGTGCAAACATACCTACCGCATGTTTATACATTCGGGCTTATGGTTTTGTCGTCAAATCAACTCGTCAAACAAAGTCGTCGAACAGATGAGCCCCAAATGAGCGCAAAAAACTAATACATGCGTTCGACGACTTTGTTTGACGAGATGACCACATTACTATAAGCCTACATTTGGGCCCATGTTAAAAAATTCAAACAAAAATTTTTTTCTGAAGATGAACCAACATCCGGGTCATAAATGTCTGCAATGCGGTGGTAGCACTTTTGATCGTCGTTGTAGAATCCGGCCGAGTTCAGCTGTTGCTCTGTGCCCGCGCCCGTGCTAATCATCAGCGATGATCTCTCGTTGCATATAACCTGTGTGTGAAACATCAGCTGGCTTGTCATGTGACACTAATGTTGTATAGTCGTGTACGGAAAATATCTTTAAAGTGCACGCTTGTGATCTGCAGCGAGACGTGCCTTACCATTCAGGACAATTTTTGGATGGATTCTTATATAGTCATTGTGCGACCAATACCTATCTCATCGAGCGACCGATGAAGTAGACATATTTTTCAGTGCAAAACGTGTGCAAAACGGGACCTTCCGTCCAGCCTTACAGCCCATGCAATATACACTTGCACACCGTTTCAAGATCACCGCGACACTGCGCAAAATCAACGGACGGTGCACCGGGTCATCATCAGTACTCGTGCGTTACAGCAGATAATAAAAACGAGGAGAAAATTAGCAAAAGAGGACTGCCACCAACCATTTCTTTGGCAACCAGATTCATTCCGTCCTTTTTCGGTGCGACCAAGCCGACATCCATGGCCAGATAATGCGCTACCAGTTCCGGACGGGCCAGACCTGTGAAACATTATCAGGGTTGCTTACGGTACATGTCGTGACGGGAACAGTGTTGTTGGCAGATTTTCTGGCTTTGTTCATAATTACGCTGGCCAAAATCAGAGTGCCGCCATACCATCTCAAAACCCATTTCAACAAAAGTTTATTCCCCCGCATGACGTCATAAATCTACTGGCGAGGCGATGTGTGTGTGTGTGTGTGTGTGTGTGTGTGTGTGTGTGTGTGTGTGTGTGTGTGTGTGTGTGTGTGTGTGTGTGTGTGTGTGTGTGTGTGTGTGTGTGTGTGTGTGTGTGTGTGTGTGTGTGTGTGTGTGTGTGTGTGTGTGTGTGTGTGTGTGTGTGTGTGTGTGTGTGTGTGTGTGTGTGTGTGTGTGTGTGTGTGTGTGTGTGTGTGTGTGTGTGTGTGTGTGTGTGTGTGTGTGTGTGTGTGTGTGTGTGTGTGTGTGTGTGTGTGTGTGTGTGTGTGTGTGTGTGTGTGTGTGTGTGTGTGTGTGTGTGTGTGTGTGTGTGTGTGTGTGTGTGTGTGTGTGTGTGTGTGTGTGTGTGTGTGTGTGTGTGTGTGTGTGTGTGTGTGTGTGTGTGTGTGTGTGTGTGTGTGTGTGTGTGTGTGTGTGTGTGTGTGTGTGTGTGTGTGTGTGTGTGTGTGTGTGTGTGTGTGTGTGTGTGTGTGTGTGTGTCTTCACATTCACAACATGGGGTCGATAACGGTGCGAGCCTCACATGCGTGGGTATACTGTATGTGACCAATTTACACTGCAAACAAACAATTCCAAAAATAAGCATTATGTGTGGAATCCAACCATCAGTCCTGAAGATCAACGGCTTCCATTCAGGTTTCGCGTCACATTTGATCGTTGCGTTTATCTGATCGGCCAACGCCTGACATTCGTCCTGATATTGACGATAGGTGTCCACTGAACGTCGATTGATGACCGCCACCTGCAACACGTTAGGCTTGAGTTTAGGCGTCGCAGTTTAGGCTTTTGGGCTTTTGAAAGACTTGCAGACGCCTGTGGTCCTAATAGGTATACGTGAGGTAAGTACCAAATGTGTTTTTGGAGGAATAACATGAGCCCTCATAACTCATTCGTGACGCAAACTGGTGAACTGGCAAGGGCCATGTCCTGAGCCGGAGCCCCATGCGTGAACATATAGGACGATATTACGAAATTAGTAACACTCCCGATAAATTATATCAGATCAGTTCATGTTTCTGACTGTGTTCTCGGACATAATGAGCCACAACTTTTCGTGCGAAAGGAATTTTTTTGTTTACTTTTGAAAACAAGATATCTACGTGTGAAATACGTATATAGTTTCTCCGTTGTCCTAATTGGATGTGGTAGACAGCAACTTGTCTCAAATAACACCCACGTCACTGTATCGCAGCGACGTAGTGATTTTGCGAATTCAGATAAACTCAGAGATTCGCTTTTTTCAAAAAAAAAGTTTTCATTCCCAGAAAATGTCGAGTGTCAAACTTTGTGTCGCTCCATGGGAGCCGGCAGCTATGGCATGCACGCTACAAAGTCAAAGTCTGCGGCCAACACAAAACTGTTTTCTGCCGGGTGGGTGAAATAAACAAGCTTTTAACTCATTTTCCGTTCAGTTTAATCACATCACATAAAGTCATCCAATTTAAAAATTCAACAGATCTTGATCTTTCTAATTTAGGTGAAGATGTCGAAATTCTGCGAATCGTGTTGGAGCGTGCCAGCCTGAATTACACAATGCTTCAAATGCCTAACCCCGAATGGGGATCGCTAAGCGGCGATAGTGTTACGGGTAGATTCCACAGAATCATGTTAAATATGTACTGTCCTATCCCTGGGCCCAAAGCAAGTCTCTGAGATCTAACCGAAAACGGAAGCACGATGCCTTCAAGTACTTGAAGCGCCGGTTCTCAGGTTGTTTCGCATGAGACAACGCCTAAGGCTGCGATTAGATAAATGCGGAATGCGGAAATTGGTGAGCAGATAAATGCGGAATGGTAAATTTCTGCATACCGCATTCCGCGTTTATCTGCTCACCTTTGCGGAGTGGCGCGTGCTTGGGTGACGATGACAACTTCCAGCGTGCTGACTTCAAATGTTGCGTGTTAACGCAAACAGCAACTGAGATGTTTGACCAAAAGCATAAATTTACTTGCAGAAATTCAAAATTCCGCAAAGGTGAGCAGATAAACGCGGAATGCGGAATGCAGGAAATTTGCCATTCCGCATTTATCTAATCGCGGCCTAAGCCAGGTCTCCAGTCGAAACTACACATTGTATAGTCTTTCGGATTGAAAACAGTCCAGAAGGCGGTATACAGAAAATGTTTCAACGCCTTGAAAACAGCAGTCATCGTCGTGGATGATAAACAACAGGTCGAAACATGCGTGCTGCTTGATGGCTGCTGTTGCGATGAAACATTTGCTGTATACTTTGTTTGGACCGAGAATAAAATGAAGGACTATATCACTGTAGATCGTCTATTCCACAGGAACTGAGCGAGCAAATGCGTGGCTTTCTTGAGCTTCTTATTATAATCCGGCACCTCAGATAATCAACTCACGGCTAATCCCATGTATTACCCTGTTTCTCACGCTCATTCAGGGCTGCGTGTGTGTTGACGAGACAATCGGACCACGTTAGGTGACCACTAAACAATTAGTCGTTTCTTGTCAGGTGAATTCTACAATGCGCTGAACAATGGTACGTGCGACCTGAGTCACAGTGGCTGGCTGTTAACATCAATTCGTGAGTACCACTTTGACTTCAGCTACCCGTTTGCGCATCTGCACACAGAATTGGTCATGGCCGAAAGACATCCAGGTTGGCTGATGTTTCAAATAAACTGTAGGTACGTCTGCAATTTGAACGAAGAGAAACTTAAATTTCCAAGAATTTCTTGAAAGCTTTCTCGAAAATCGAAATCTGCAATTTCTGGATAAAACTGATTTTTGATTACAAAATCTGAGGATTCCAGAAATTCGAATATTGCAGACATTTGGCAAGAGTCGGCGAAACTGACCAAACAATTCACGCCCTCCACGTTGTACGCTTTCTTTATGTCGTTCGTTGGATTGGCCCTGCTGATTATTCAGTTCGAAAAGATATTGCGTCCGATAAATAGGTTACTAGTGCATTTTTTATGTTTTTTATGCTGTTTCTTTATGCTTGCTTGTGAATTTTTATGTTGCGTTTCGCAGTATATTTGCAAAATGCATACAACTAAATTTGAACAATTTCAGACCCGCAACACGCGCACCCACGCCCTGGCACCTGACATTAGTTCTGTTCAAGCAACGCAACACCAATCTTCAACCCCACAGTCTGGCCGGTCTGGTTCCATCGATTTTATACCAATTTCTCGTCTTATGCTTCCGAAACCTCTACACCACCTATCTATTAGCGACGATACTACATCCGATGAAATTGAAGCCACTCAACAGTCAAGCAGAGTTTCTCGAGAATCTATCACAAAATCGAACCCAATTAATTACGACCACATTAGCCAATATTTTCTTCGAGAGCATGCATCAACCGCATAACAAGTTCTTCAGTGACCTGAAAGACATCAATGAAACGAATCCGGTTCTGGTGGAACAGAATCAAACGAAACTGATCGAAAAACTGCTCACTGGAAGGTTGGCGACTTGTGTTGATCTGTCGAAAAATGTGTAGTTTTCAGATCACAATGAAATGTGTGCATCTGGTCAACTAGATGAAATGTGTAGAATTTCACCAGTGTTTCTGCATACTGTGTAGGTACATACATATGCATGTGTCTTGACCATAGAATATATGTAGATAGATACCATCGAGTATGAAACTTAAAGTCAGTCCGAAATCTCACACCAACCACGCAGGTACATCTACCCGTCAGATAATCGTCAAACGCAATACCTACTGCACAACCAGTGTGGTCTGACCAGATTCGAAATCCCGGTTGTTACGCACAACGTCTGGATAGCGTTTATGTTTCGTAAGGGCAATTCAATTTTGCCGAAGATCAATAAAGGTCCGTGTGAATGTTCAGTGAAACAGCTTTTCGAGAACTTTGCAGAAACACACGCACACAATGTGCGGAAACGTTTTTCCATAGCTTTTATGTGTAGTTTACCACACATCATTGTGTGTAAAAACCGCACATCCATCATCCCAGTTAGACATGTTCCTTTGTTGCTCTAACGAAGCGAGGTGCATCAAGATATGAAATTTGCCATGAAAAATTTCAAAATTTAAACATTTCCGCAGCAATCATCCAACGCTACGAGCGAATTCGTCAGATCGAGTTGCACTACGACCGAATGTACCAACCGTGCAACAAGCAGCCAATCAGCGCCCGGCAACAACGTTTGAATGCCAAGAATCTGATTGGCGCGTTTCTTTGTCTCGCTGCTAGTTGTGGTCTCGCAACGATTTGGCTTGCGATTGAGGCGTGCTTATACTACGTGTTCACAGAAAGGGAAAATACATAAATAATTAGTCACATGTTTGCGAAAAACAGCTTTTTATGTATATTTGCCAAAGATGTCTGATTAAAAAATGCAAACCTGCGGTTCAGACAGGTCATCAAAATGCAGCAAAAATAATGATCTTATGTGAACCTTCCACAGACAGAAATGAAATATGATCTGACCAAAGGTGGCGGCGGTTCACCCACGTGCCGATAGTGCATTAGACGCCAGATAGGATAAAAAGGAGGTTGAAATTAAATTCGCACGTATATCTCAAGCCCGTGACTAAATGTAGGTATCAAGAGCGCAGAGTTCATTTTCAATAATAACCAAATACTGTGGATCCTAAATGTCATGAATGCACTTTGGGAGCCCTGAACCAATCCGTGAATTTTGTTGGACATAAACAGACTCTGATAATTGCAGGGTGTACTGCACCCCTGCTGGGTGCAGGGTATTTAGGAACCAGCGCGTTTCAATTCTGACATACTGTAGTTTTATGAACAGTATTAAGTTTCGTTAATATGTTTCAGGTAAGGGACCCATTTTTCAACGCCGGCTTAAAAATTATTCCATAAAATGTCAAGCTTAAAATAAAATCTTGTGCTGATACACTTACACTGATATGACCCTCGTACAACAATATTAATAATTCGATTGCTGAATATGACCGAAGTAAACAACCGGCGACCTCTGATTGTGCTGAATGGAGTCTGGGAGCCATCTGTCAACCCATGTATTCTCTACACCAACAGTCTTCGCCCCGCCGACAACTGTACCGCGCCGGGGGTGGATGCGGAAATACTGGCCACGATATTGGAGACAGCCCAGCTGGACTATAAACTGGCGCACGCGGGCCTGAACCCTGATTGGGGCGTTGTGCATCAGCACAATGTAACGGGTCAGTTCTGATTGTGGTCAGTTGTGCGATCTATGATTACTTGAGGTGATTAGAACACACGCTGGAACTGGTTCTTTAGACTAAGCACGTTTCATTGAGAAGTAAATCCTTTTTCAAGCGGATGAAAGAAGTCACAACCATTCAAAACGTTATTTCATCATTCTTACTTGTAAAAATAAACAAACACATTCTGCAACAACGTTACAGGCCTATTTGCACAACTGTTTGAGGGAAAATTTGATCTGATGAACTCTGGCTGGTTCCTGACGCCAATTCGTCAGCATCATTTTGACTTCAGTTTCCCTTACACCAACATGAGGACCTACATGGTGACTGCTGTGCACAAGCCAGGTTTGATCTCTGAGAAGAAAGTTAGGGTTCTCTGTTGTACTTTTACACAAAAAATGTTTAACACTTTTTACATATCAGTGGAGTGACAATATGACGTTATTATAGGGCTGCTTCGCGATGTCGCGAAAATAACGAAAATGTTTACATTACAAATATGGCTGATATTCTTCGTGCTCCTGACATGTTCGATGTTCATGGTAGTCCTAAGTGAAAATCTGGCTACAACAACAACAAGGTGTCGGTGACAATGTTTTTATGCATTGAGGGTTTTCGGCTACTTATGGCGGAATCTTTACAGGACAAAGCGGGTTTCGGACGAAATTTGGCACTTATGCAGGATTCTGTTCAAGCAGTCTGTAAATTCGTCTCACACACGAACCTTCAGCGGATGTTTGACCTTTATCGCATTCCAACTTCTGGCTCTCATGTTGCATCGGCTTTACGCAATTTCGGTCCTGGCCATCATTTTGGTCCCACTGAGGGCAGAACCGTTGAACACAAAAGACCAGCTGCTTGATGCACTGTCGGATGGAAAAGTGAGACTAATTGCGCAAACGGAGAGCGTAGTGTTCTTCGAGAGCATTCGTTTGTCGCAGAATTCATTTTATTCTCGACTAGCCAAAATAGTGGAGCATCATCCGCCGCATATTGAGCCAGACATGTCGAAATTGATACAGAAACTACAGACCGGACGGTAAGATTGTGGTTTTTGTAGATCTGTTTGGAAAATTTTCTGGAAATATGCGCATCTGCGCAGATACGTCTACACCACGGATGCCCGTCAAGTTGCATACGTGCTGCATAAACATTGCGGCTTGATCAAATTTGATATTTCGGACGTCACTGGTGCCTACTGGACAGGGTTTTTGTTCAGAAAACAACATCCGGCAATACCGATGTTCGATAAAGGTTGCGTGCGATGAATGTGTAGTTTGTGCGTTGAAAGATGGTGAAATTCGCAAATTTTTCACCCCTTTTCAGCAATTATTGAATGTTATGAACGACTGAATCGGATTGAAGAACGATACAACGTCATCTACGCCCCTTGTGTGGAACCTACACCAGACGGTGTTAAAAGCGTGACAGGCTTATCTATTCCCCATGTATTTGGAGCGTTTGTATTGCTGGGCGTGGGTTTTGTGACGGCTGCGTTTTGTTATGCGCTGGAAAAACTGATTATAATTGCCTGTATCAACTCGGAAACACGTGAGCCGACGTCATAATGAAATTCGACAACATTTCCGTGAGACCATTCATATTTTTCGAAATTACACAAAATTGTGTGGTTTGAAGACACACAATTTTTTCATTTGAGCAGTCACATGATGTGACGTGCTCGTATATAGTCTGGGCGCAGCATGATAATCTATTTCCAAACAATTAAGAAAAAGAAATAAGCCAAATTGAAACATTACCTGCAACAACACATCCTTGCCAATCCTGTCCGGATATTTCTCAAAGAATCGCCGATAGGCGCACAGCTTCTCGCCGATGCCCTTGGTGAAATCGAAACGTTCGACCGAAAAGAACAGCTTGCCGCCGTCGATGCAGTTGGATTTGATCTGGAAGCTCATGTTCCGTTCGGGTGCATATCAGACGAAAGAGGCCGCGTGTGAACCTCTGTTGTATTGGTTGCACAATGACTATATAAGAATTGGTCAAAGTTTTTCCCTGAATCGTAAAGAGGGAAAGTGACGGGCTGGTGACGTTGCGTTGCGTGATCGCACACAAAGCATGTAGTAAAGAGAATGTTTCAGACCTGCGGCAACGTGGTTGATTTGCTGGATTACTTTCAGGTGAAAATGTTTTGTGAGAATCATAAATAGCACAGTGGTTAAGAGTGACTGAACGTGAAAATCAGGATTAATTTGATGAATTCTTATATGATCATTGTGCTACCAATACCCGACAGTGTACCCACTCATAGTAACCCTCTATATTGTGAATATTTTCAATCCCTTAATCTAATATGTAAGATATTCTTAGTGGTGTGTATGACCGGCCCCGATCTCTTCACTATAAACATAAGGGTAGACTGTTTACAGCATGTTAAAACAGACCGGCGCCAGTTGATGCAATTTCAAGGTTCACGGACCAACCACGTCATTATAAACAGGATTCAAAGCTATATTTGAAAAGATAAAGGAATCATTCCTAGACCCACCTCTTTTCTGACTTTCTCTGCCTGTTCCACGACGCTGTCACTGTGCACCAGGTCCAGGTATTCCTCATTCTTGATACTCACAGGGAAAACGCCAAGGGAGCAGGACCAGCCTGAAACATTATTGCGTAAGATTCGGGAACCAGTTTCGTTTGCAAATTTCGATGACTGCAATGAAGCTTTTTGGTCGCCGTCGATAAAAAAAAAGTTGGACCCTAAAATGCGCGCTTTATCTGTAACCTTGATCCGACACGGTGTGCTTGTCGACTTTCGGGTCGTACGTGATCTTTGCGCCGTGCAAATGCGTTCGCACGAGTTCGATGAAGGATTCGCGATCCAGATGAGTTTGAAAACCGACCTGGAGCAAGATTGTGAAACATCACACAAGATTGTGAAATTTTATATATTTTTGTCACTCGACGTTTCTACTGACTAACAAACCTTCGCGAATCTGACGAGACCCCTGAGCACCGCCATAGCGACCAGGTGGTATTTCTTGAAGAACGACTCCGGCGGTTGAAAGGGAATGTGCAGAAAGAAACCGGTCTGAAACATTAGATTCGGTGCAAAACATTTAATGTAAGAATATGCGGATTATCACGGACTTCGGCTGCACTGTACACTCACAAAAACAGCAGTGGGAAAACGTGGACGTTGGTAACAGAATTTTTCAGATTTTTTTACCTTGCATTTGCATTTCATCATTACAAGTATTTCGATTTTGGGCCTCGTCTAGTTCGCGAAAAAGTAATACCGATGTTGGGGTGCTCGGCGGCTTTTTCGAAGAAAAAACTTTCCCGCTGCTTTTTTCCCAGATACTGCTTGTTCTCACCATATATTTGTGAGCACATCCCGTTGCCACATGTCTAACACACCAATCACTCAATTAATTTTCAAACAAACTACATACAGTATATGTATACAAGACCAAAGTCACAGCGTGACCCAAAAGTACATCGCCTTCATGGTGTATACCTCCAAATGCGGGTCGAGAAAGTTCATGATGAATCCGGTGAGCAGCAGGTGGTAGTCGTGGATCCAGACGAAATCCTGAGGTCGGCTGTTTCGCACTGCGTTGATCGCGAAATGATAGTTGACGCGCACGTACGCGTGCCAGTGTTCTTGCAGCACCTGTGTGTGTGTGTGTGAAACATCACACATGAGTGAACAATAGTGCACGGCACAGATAAAGCCAGCGGGACACACTTAGAGCGAACGTATATGTGAAATCCGGAAATAATTTGTTTGCAAATATGCAAAATTTTTCCGGAAAACGCAAATGCAAACGCAAATTCAAATGCAAAAATAATGCGTTTTCCTGAAACATTTCCGGATTCCGAAACAGTGTACACCTCGCGCCAAAGTAACGTTTTCGAAAACAGTTTTGAAACATCACCTAATTGTCCTACCTTTGCGTCGTCATAGTCCTTGACAATGTATTCCGGCAGGTTGTGAAACGCCGGCCAGAACAGTCCATTGCTGATGCCCCCGTAGTAGACGTTGTAATCATCGGAGCCCACAACCACGGGTGTCAGATTGTAATGGTGCTTGTTGTAGTTGCGCAGCACACCCACCAGCGACATTTGTTCCCTGAAAATCAGGGGCCGATGACGTCATACATATACTTTCATTGCATGATTTTAAAGGGAATTGCATACTTGATTTTCTTCTCCAGATCATCGCCCTCGCATTCATCGGTCGTTGTTGGGTCCTGAAACATTATGTATAGTGAGTGGGTACCGGTCTTGTTCGGGGCGTTGGCTTGTCAGGCATGGAACCTGTATCTAGTGCGAACGCCCATCAACCGCAAATGGGCATCCGTGATAACCACACTCGTCTGCTGCTATCTATAACGCAAGGTTTCTTCTTTTTGTTGCTGCAGAAGAAACGGGGAAAAGGGCATTTTCGGTCACCGCACCAGTTTACCATATCCGTATGCGTTTTGTGCCAGTTAGCGGTTGTTAACGGCAGATTGTGCAATCGCAATATTTATATCGTTAACTATATGGTCATTGTAGCGGATCACCAAAAAAAGCGCGCGCAAGGTATAGTAAATTTCTAAATTCGCTGCCCCAAATTAAAATACGCCCCATAGTTTATGTCAAGTTCTAAGCCCGAACGCTAACCACGCGCAGTTCTGAAAACATTGCGCGCAGCTGCCTGGCTGGCTGGTATGCTGCACTTGGGCCTGTTGTCCGAACGTTTCAAAAGTTGATTTTCGGGTTTATAGAACTTGACATTAACTATGGGGCGTAGTTTACTGTGCGCCAGCGAATTTAGAAACTTACGGTACTATAGTATTAAACTGTGCGCATATGTACCTGCAGCACTTTGAGTTGCACGTGCAGTTCGGTTTTTCGCATCAGGGGCAGACCGAGATTGTTGGTTGATGGGTGGACGTGACGAAAAGCCGACCTGAAATGACGATTTTCCCCTGAATTTCAGGTTGGTCGAAACCAAGTGCTCAACCAACGTGCACAATTGGTCGCACAATGACCGTGTGAGAATCCATCCAAAAGTTTTCCTGAATTCACAAGCCACATAAAATAACGTTGCGCTGCGCGCTTTCACACACAAACATGCAGCTAGCGGAATGTTTGAGCGCTGTGGCAACGTGGTTGCTTGCTGGTTCGTTGTCAGAATATACATAAGATGTACATAGCTCAGTTGTTCACCAGGTGGGAATGAATAATTGCCAGGATAATTTTAGATAAATTCACATTCAGTCTTCGTGTGACTCGTACTCTATCAGATCTACAAGAATATGCATACACGTACTTTGACACAGTCTTTTGGCCCTCTTTGCTCGCTTCACTGCCCGTCTCATCTGAGTCTCCCTCGTTGTGCACGCCTGCAATGGTTTGAAACATCAAATCAGTCAGTTATCGATCAGAATATGCTTCCAAAAACAGCACGACCAACCCAGGATTGGAAAACGAAAACAAAAAATAGTAAAATAGCGCACCTAAACTCTAAAGTTTTGTCGCACTGTTTCTGACCGGCGTACGGCCCAGGTCATCGTCAGTGTTATGGGGACCGTAATGGCGGATATTTGAGAAAATGAATAAAAGTAATAAATAAAATGAAAGAAAAAATAAAACAAAACCGCATACCATTTTGAACAACTTCGGGCAACGGCGGTGGCACGGGTATTTCGGCACCTTTCGGCTCCAGATCAACGTTCGGGCCCAAATTCGCCAGCCTGAAATTATGAATTGCTGCGTGTATTCATGTGCGCTACTTCTCGCGCTCATTTGGGGGCCCATGTATTATTTCTTTGATTTCACGACAAGATTTGACCCCAGTCAGCCGCCCATTCAAACCAGCCATCGCGGCAGGGTTGTTTCAAAAAAAAGTGGTCAATTAAAAAAATTTTTTTTTTTAAAAAAAAATTTTTTTTTTTTGAAACTCAGATTTTGCTTTTTTTTAATAAAAAAAGTTGCCCAAAATGGGCTAAAATGTCCAAAAATGGCCTTTTTCGAGGCAAAAAATTGGCACTTTTTTTCTGTGGACGAGACAATTTTTCCAAAATCGCGCCTGCGGCGCCCTGTATTGTCCCCAAATCCGTACAGGGATGCGCGGGGCTGGTCTTTTATAGTGATGTGGCACCGATAATGTGCTACTACATGCTACTACACATATATATATGCAGGTCTGGTGCAAAACCGGGCGGCAAAGTCGATCTGACGCGCAAGATTTGGGCTGTAATCGATATTTTGATGGTCGTATATCAGATATACGGCATTAGATGCATTAAAATACGTTGTACGGCATGCTACAATACATCAGAGTAACATAGTTAGTGAACATCAACCTCAGACTGGTCGGAGACCATGGAATCTGCACAATACTACCGGGTGTCACCACACAAGTTCGGTCTGAGGCAAAAATTTTTCAATTTTTGAAAAATATGTTGTATCGATTTCATTTATCCTGAAACGTCGTTTGCAACACTTTTTCTAATAAAAAAATTTTTCGTCAAAAAAAAATCAAAAAAAAAATTTTTTTTTTAAAAAAAAGCTCGTTAATAAAAAAATTTTTTTTTTCAACCCTGCATCGCGGGGCTGATTGCGCCACAGGTTGCGCCCCCAAACACGACGATGACAACTTCCAGCTGGCTGACCTCAATTCATTGCCTGCTTACACGAACAGCAGCGTGGTTCGACGGACGCGCGTTTTGGGAACAAAAGGGAATTTACGCACCGAGGTAGTGGAGAGCGTCAGATACATATATCAAATACACTGTTGCGCAACCACAGCATTTCGACCAGCGTCAACGATACAATACTTTCCCGCTTCTGATGCACAGTTTCTGCACTTATCGAAATTATAGTGCTCCAACGGTATCGCAAAGCATAAGAAATGTCTACGCCTTATCTCAAAATAATCCAGGTAAATTTTTGCTTACAGCTAGCTGGATGATGTTTCACACTCACCACACATTATCGTGATCCTTCGACATGACTGGATCAACACAGGCGACCAGTCCCCCTGATCCCTGATTAATTGACCATTCACCAGTTTCGTCGTTGCGCTGCAGCGCCACCGGTGGCGCATTGGATACGTTGATGACGCGTTCCTGGGAGATGTTTCATAAGATGTGTATATGTTGAAAGTTGGATTGGTTGCAGATTTACAACGCTCTCTTATGAAAGCCAGTGTATCGAACTTGGCGACCTAGTTTTGATCGCATTTGACTTTTTTTGAATAACGAGCCGTTTTCGAGATTATAATATATGTCACGCTGATTTCGACCAAGCGTAAAACTTATATAATGAACAACTGAAAAAACGCTAGTCGATGTTTATGTTTGAAGATATCAGAAAATATATCGTAAAATCGCGCGATCAACACCAATTCAAAAGATTGAAACATCAGCCTGCCAGCCAGACATACTCACCGGCAAATGTGTGGTGGCGAGTCCCCCAGCGACGCACGAGTCCGGCAGTGGATCGGCCGGTGTACCATCCGAATACGACAACGTGAATCGCGCTGATTCCGACCCGCCAAGCTCCTGATCTGCAGGTTGTCCTCCGCCCTCCTCACTGACGCTCGCCAGATCGTGGTTGAGTTCTGCGTGCGAAATTTTGTGTTAACTTGTTTGTGTTTTTTTTTTGGGGGGGGGGGGGTCACGTGGCCAATTCGGGTGCATTTTTCGAAGGGACGATGACCTCGCGGGCACTGCCCGGCCGCCTGTGATAACAACAGGTCGAAACTGGCTGGCAGTGAAACGACATGACGCACGCAACCCGCATATTAACGGTATTAACGGTAAATAGGTATGTAGGTACAGGCACGCAACTTGTCACCGAATCGATCTCTTCCTCGCTCACGTGACTGCTTGTGATAATATTTCGCAACTTACAGACAGGCAATTCTCAGCTACCCAAGTGCGAAACTTCAGCCTAAGCCTGACTGACACGCACCTTCTAACGAGATGATTCGTAGTTCGGACGGGTCGCATTGACTTGGAGTGCGCGAGGAGGCCGCCGATCGTCGCCGCAGTATATGTCGATATCTTTCTTCGAACGATTTGGCCGGTTTGCCCAACATCGAACTGCGCAGGCCGGGCGTGGCCGCGTACAGCTCGCTGAAACATCGACACATATGTATTTTCGGGGGCTAGTTGGAAGATCATGAAAGTGGCAGCTGCTGGTGTAGTCGAAAAATTGATGGTGTGGTATCGGACGAATAAATCATCGATAAACATATTTTACAATCAAGAAAGTCGCACGTGACCATGTGAACGCACATGCGATAACGGTGTGGATGTGATGTTTCACCACCCACATATATGCACACCATACGCACCCACTTACCGCAATCTGTTCTGTCCACTGTTCACGTCATACAGCACCAGCATGAACAGCAACGACTCTCGGTATTTGGTGCCATGGTGCATATCGGAATCGAAAATGTGCGGCACTGCCTTGCGCCAGAAGGACACCTGCGAAAAGGTGCGAGTGTACATACTTTCGAGCCACCCTGTGAGCTCACCAGCAGTCGAAAATCAGCCAAGTCAAGCAACATTGACATTTGTTCCGTTCACTGCGTGCAGAATATTCACTGCTGTTTACGACGGCTGTTTACGACGGCTGCCCACCCCAGATGGGGCAACAAAAGTGTTGCGCTCACTGTCCTAGACAGAGATTCAACACGCGAAAATGTTCATTATAGAGTCGGTCGATTGTACCACGTTTCGTTTCGTGTCCGTCAACAGTTTCCAACTGCACCAGGCCCACGATCACTGGCGATTTCCCCCACAAAAAAACAACATTTGGCATTGTTTACAGGGATCGTCGGTGGTGCACTATGCAGATCGTACCGTAACCATCGACCTACCGTATTGAATCCCAACGCAGCGATGAAGCACGCAAACGCATCGTTGTTTTGTAGTTCGTGACTCAAACATTGCTCCAACACCAGTAGTAGACCCTGGAAGTTTCGAGTTGGTTGTTCATTTTTGTTCAAATTGTTTTTTCCGGTGTTTTGAGAGCTAGCGAGATTTTCCATGTAAAGCTCTGAACCCCAACTGGAGAGGTTTCCGAATGGAGCTTAAGGGGTCATTTGGGTGGGTTTTTCACAAAGAAAGCATGCACTAAACTTGCAAAAAAATGATACCCGCGCACCGTGAATGCAATCTCGGACTGTTCATCCCGAAGTTTCCACTTTGCTGCCAGCAGTTCGGCGGCCATGGCGAGAAATTTCGGGTTCTCCGCCGTCAGCGATGAGTCTTCATCTTCCAACAATCCGAGTTTAGCCAGTTTCGATCTCACTTCCTGCGGGCGCAAGAATGTGCGTGTAAATTACATTATGAAGCAATGTCTGCAGACCGCAGAAGTTTCACTGCGCACCTCCCCCGTCCGGGCTAATTTGGGACATACGGTATGCCTGTTCTGAGATTTTAAAACAAGAGTGTAATCCCAAATAATCCCGCAGGCGGGCTTCCAACTACGCCCCGAACTGTTCAGGTATAGGCCGCGGCGATGTTAATAAGAATGCGGGTTGCGGGTCTCAAAATGGAATATTTTTCTGACCCGCGCGCCGCAACCGCGTTTGCATGGCTACGCCCCAAATGCGGTTGCGGGCCGCGCAGTGGAAAATGGAAAATGGGAATGAAAAAATATTCTATGTCCAAGTTTTCCATTTCCATTTTCCAAAATGACTGAGTGCACACTGGAAAATGGAAATGAATCAAATCATTTTCTTTGTAAATGCTGACCAATCAGCGGCCGAAAATTGAGCGGAACAGAAAATGTTTTTGTCATATGTCAAAACACGACTGCTGCGGAAAATGTTTTGTTTCTTTTGCATTTTCCATTTTCCAGTATGCCCTCAGTCATTTTGGAAAATGGAAATTGGACGTAGAATATTTTTTATTTCCATTTTTCATTTTCCACTATGACTAAGGGCGCATTTACAACATCAATTTGTCTCAGACCCGCAGCATGCATCCCGTCCGCATATTAACATGGCCGCGTCCGTCGCTGGATTTTTTGTAATCATCCGTTTTGCTGCCAAGTTTTTCGTGTGTTTAAATTTAAGAGCGATCTTTTTTGCCAACCGCAAAAGTGCAATCTGCAGAGCCAGAAACTGACTGTTGATCTAGAATATATTAAAAAGCAAAAACGTGCGTTTTCGAACCCAGTTTCCCAGTATGGTGGAACCAACCCCCTGTAGCGAACATTTTGCAACGCTTATTTGGGTCCACGATCTACCTCGTGTAATTGCCACTCAATATATAGTGGATATTCTTTGCAATGACGCTGAAAATGGACAATCCCGATCATGCCACTATAAAGAGGGAAGACTGTTGTATACCTTCTCAAATCGATTTGTGTCTTCCACGTGTGTGAGAGTTTGCGAAGCCTTTCGTTTGAACGGCTGTTCTGCAAGCTGCGTACCGTTTTCCATTGTTGATTTGCGTCGAGCTTAGGTTGTGTTTAGTGCTTGAATAGTGGGTGATCGTGTGACACGGTCTGCGGTTCTTTGGTTGGTGGTCTGAAAATTCGGTCTTTTCGGTTTGATTTTGAACACATTTATGAAATTTTAACCGGTGCAAAATTTCACAACGAATAGAAACCGGCTCAATGACTCGCGCGTAAACACGTTTTTTTAAAAAAAACGTTGTGCATAATAACAGCGTCAAAAACATGACAGGTTTGGCTAATTGTTTGGTCGTAGACCCTGATCGTCAAGTGAAGCCAGAAGCCCGGAATGTGCGCGAGAAAGACCATTCATGGCATTCGGGCTGAGTCGGCGACAAAAGTTTATAACGAGAGCGTTGACGGCATGAATATCGGCCTCAAATTTCAAATGTTGTTGTTTCTCGAACTTGAACAAATTTTTGGCGCAAAACGTGCGAAATGTCAGAACGACGAATTATGGCAGGTTGAGCATAAAAATTGTGTAACCTATCAAACGGGTAGTTATTGCCCGATTACAAAAGGCACGTAACCATAAAAAGCAAAAACACGCACGTGCGTGAAGCCAAAAAAACATTTTTATATCTGCACCGCGTCAAATGTAACGTAAAATTTACCGTGTCAAGAACAAATGAAAAAACTCGGCCAAAAATGAATTGATACGATCGCTTGAGAAGAATCCATGAACATATAATGTATATTATGGAAACATGACGAAGAATTCGGTACCAGGGCGCATAAATGGACACGGGGAATCGGGAAAGCTGCTTTATTTCCCAATATTCGAACTTCCGGCGTCCGAAAACCCACGGTACACAATTGTTACCCCAAATGAAGTCAATTTACCTCTGCAATTTACATGCATTTCCTCTGCATAACTCCTAAAAGTTTTTAAACGAACGATGCACTTGTGTACTCGGCTATTTTTGGACCACGCTATGGTACATGCAGGTTTACGTATAAAATATCTCTCCAGGTGTATTACAAGGCTAATACCGCAGATAACACTGACAGCATGTGTGAAAGCGCTCTGGAATTAATTACAGAAGAATTTACAAAAAAATCAGAAGGACTTCCACGTGACAATATTAAAGAAAAATAACGAAAACATGACACACACAAAGCGTCCCAAAGTGTGATCCTAAACGACGTAAACACAAACAAACCAAAGTGATAAGATAAGAGTTGTCTAGTCCACCAGGTATGTACGAAAAATTGATAATGATCATATACTGCGCACATTATGTACCAAACGTGGCCTAAATTAATGGGAACGCAAACATAGGACTTTCACTGGGATGAATATTGGTGTTCACCTAATGAGCCCCAACATTTAGTCATACGACGACTAAAAATAGAAACGAAGAACTCCACCTGCGCCAAGAAGTTCTAATGCACACAAGTTAATAGCTAAAATCGATCATCAAAACAACCCATGGTGCCGCGCTCAGCAGATCGTTTTGAATCCTGGAGAAACGCCGTGTTGAGACTGTACTACCGATTCTGTTCACTTCGAGTGGGCGTAAAACTGACAAAATTAGCAACGGATGTAGGCACATAGACAAACGTTCAAAATTTCGCGACTGTGAACGGAGCATTATTTTTCAATCAGACAGCGTTTTGAAAATTAAACGGTGACTTTCCAATGAATAGTAGCCTATTTCGTTCTGAGTTGCTCTGTGTGCGTAATGCGTTTTCTGATAGATCCAAACAATTAACTCAACCCGCATGTTTGCAATGCACACAATTAGCTGGAAGCTGGCAGGCGATCTGTTGAAAATCAATAAATATCATATCAAAAGGCAGCGTCTATGACATTTCCTCTTGTTCGGACATTACCTACAGCTTGTCAACGCGTAACGGTTGCACATGCGGCCACGTGAGAAGAATAAAACAGGAAAGCTAAGCATCAAAACCCTTACCATTGAAATTCAGAATGACAGAGAACATGATTATGACTGTCATCACCAACAGCGTGTTTATAACAAAGTTCAAATGCTAACCGGCCATGATATGAAAAAGTGAACGGGCAGACAGGCTGACAATAATTGACAACTTGGGCAGCACCATAAAAAACGTAGTCGGAAGGTTTTGAGCAAAAAAAGTTGACAACCATACTGCAACAAGCCTTGTGAACCCCGTATTGGGTTCCTATCACCTCACGCTCTTAGGGTTGCGTAAGTTACTTTGCTGACGTAGGTAAATGCCGTTCATTGACAGATTGATACGAGCTCAAAGCCAGGTGAAGCATTATATTGTCATTAAACAAGAAATGTTTTTGGCATTATTATTAGCCGATCAGGCCTCGGCTTATTAACGCAAATACATCGACTAAGCTTCATTGAAATTTGTCGTTGAGCGGATCAGGCAACAAAGGACAGCACGTGAAACCTTGATCCGTCTGACCGATCAGTGAAAAAGAATAAAACCTGCGTCGCAAAGCCGAAGCAAAAAGCTGAAAATAAAAAAATTCACGCACCACCGCAAGTTGAAACATTTCTCATTTCATACAGCAAGCGGACTGCCCAGAGCAGCTACAGCAAGCAGGTTAGTCAGTCAGTCCAGTGAGCAGAGCAAAGCAGCATGCGATGACGGATGGAAACATAAGCGAGTGCACAGCTGGCTTTGGGTATGTCACAGTGGAGAGAACATGTATATCGAACAGACATTGGTACCAATGTGCGTGTACGTAGGTACATGCAGCGCCACAAAACATACTGCATACAGGCCTGGCCTGCATACAATGATCTATAATCTGGTGCGCACGTGAAACTACACTCGGATATGTGCCTGTCACTATGACCGACCAAGCACGCAAACTGATGATACGTAGTCTGTCCTCTGCCGGTTGCCACGTGAATCTTTTGAATCACAAATCTACTGATCTAACATGTCGGTAACTACTATATGTCTGTGCACAACAGCAGACAGGCACATAGCATACACACCGCATAAACTGGGAGCGCACAAAAATAAGGTGGTCGCGTTCGACAGGCTTGGCCTATGACGTCATGTGGTCTCCCAGTTCACAGCATGGTGACATCATGCGTGTTTTGAACCACAGCAGCCAATCATCACGCAGCAGGATAACGGGATAATCATCGACAAATGACTTCGTTGTTTTGGTTTGTTTTCGGTATATGACTGAAAAACAACAAGACGTCAGCGTCACGAAACATAAACATTCATAAGGCGATGATGGCCTACATTCAAGTGGTCAACGCACATCGCCAACTCTCGTCTTCAGCTCTCAGCACTGCTGCCATTTGCTGTTATATATTTCTAGCGTTTAGAGCATGTGGTTTTAAAAATCGATAAGCGCAGTTCACAAAACTGAAACTTTGGATGTCGATTTTTGATGGGAAATTAATGCCACAACATATTTAGGAATGCTCACCAAGTTTGACGTGCCAAATGTTTAGTGCATATCAAAAACAACCAATTTTAAAAAAGTCCTCACCGACGAATTCTTTCTATTGGGTCTCAAAATTTGCGCCATAAAATTCTGGTATTGGGTGATATTTTCGAAGCGGTGCAAAAGTCAGTTGGGTGTAAAGGTCGGTGGAAAGCTCGGCGTGAGAAAGTTCAGTGTAAGCTCGGCGTAAGCTTCAGTGTAAGCTTCAAACATTGCACGCTGAGCAAGCAGCAGACGCGCGTTTCTAAACGAAAGGTCAATTTTGATGGTTTGCTGTACAAGCGCAATGCGTTTGTTTGCAATCTGGTCCATTTGAGCTGGTTGCACAAACGTTTTAAAGGAATATTTGTAACTTACCTAACATTTCTCTGCAAGGCTGTTGAGAAATTGAGCATTCATTGACGGCGGTACCAAAAATTTTGACTTCACTAACTGGATCACAGCACGAAATCAAAACGGCTCCATGAAAGGTTACGAAATTCATACATATCGTTTAAAAACGCTTTGCAACCAGCCTGAACAAACAATATTCCAAACAAACGATTTACACTTGGACAGCAGACTTTCAAAGTTGACCTTTCGTTTAGAAACGCGCGTCTGCTGCTTGCTCAGCGTGCAATGTTTCAAGCGTACGCCGAGCTTACATTGAACTTTCTCACACCGAGCTTTCCACCGACCTTTACACCCAACTGACTTTTACACCGTTTCGAAAATATCACCAGAATTACCAGAATTTTATGGCGCAAATTTTGAGACCCAATAGAATGTAGTCGGTGAGGACCTTTTAAAATTTGTTGTTTTTGATATGCACTAAATTTCACAGCTGATTTTTGAAAAAATCAACGGAAGAGAAAATGCAGCGAATTTTTGCATTTATTTTTACATTGTTGAAAAGTTGATAAAAAATTACTATTATGTGCTATTTTCATTAAATTGCGTCCAATCTAAAACGAATGACAGCCTCATCAACATAAACTTGGTCCATTTTTGGAATTTCGAGAAATCTTCGACCTGTCCACTTAAAGGGTGTGTCTAACGTCTCTTAACCCCATGTTTTATGAGGTGCAATCGAAAGACGACCTCGACAGGCCGGCGTGTGCAAAAAACCGCGTCTTGTAACTCGCTAAATCGCGAAATCTTGAGGGTTACTTTTCGAATTAAATCAATTTCCGGACACAAAACTCCAGGCGCTTTTGAGTGGGCGCTACTCACGTTTGGCATTATTCTGCTGAAACATTGCATGTTTAAGCGCGGCTCAGCCGCCTATACAATACACGTAGACGCTCAACACACACCGCTCTGGCTGCTGGCTTGACTGTGGACATAATGAATGCTTCATTTAACACACAGAAGCTGGTTTGTGTGTGTTTCGCTTCGCAGCTTTTTTCCGTCAGCTCAGTCTGAATTTTGTGTCCGTAAATTGATTTAATTCGAAAAGTAACCCTCAAGATTTCGCGATTTGGCTAGTTAGAAGACGCGGTTTTTTGCACACGGCGGCCTTTCGAGGTCATCTTTCAGTTCCACCCAACAAAACATGGGGTTAGGAGACGTTAGACACACCCTTTAATTACGCCCATAACTATTTAATGCTTTGGAGTTTGGAACTAAAATTTTTGCATGTGTCTTAATAAATGTAGGAGTCAACTTATTGTGCAATATGAGCGAATTCCATTGTTCTCGATTTGTGAATCATACTCCATACACACCTATTTAATACTATCACCCCACGGTCTTAATCAGGTATGCTTGAGTTGACACACGACCTGAGTTAACGTTGCGTTGACGACAAAACGATCACTCGCACGACTGCCACGTGCAGCCCAAATAGCGCACACCCTGTTTGAAAGTACATTGGGAATGTGTGTCTCGACTTTTGCGAAAGCGCAATGCGATCAGAAAGAAGTCGAAAGTCAGCTGGCCGCAAAGCGTAGGACTGGTGTCAGATACAGCATCAAAAAAAATGCTGTTCTGGACTGAAAGAAAGAAAGCGCAGCGTACTGTTCTGCTGAGGACCTGGACAAGGCTATGCTGCTGAAATAATGCAATAAAGGACAAGGTTTATTGATTGAGTTTGCCACACGCATTATTCTTGTGTGTGGCGTATTTTTAGATATAACACAAAGGTGCCAAAGTGCGTGAGGCAGTATAATAGTGGCAGACAGTCATAGTCAAGTCAACTATTCATGGGTAGGGTGCAGGGTACAACACCAAACAGTACGAGTTCTGGAATGTTCCAGCAAGCATAGCGTGGATAAACCATAAACATATCAATACGTGTATAAGCGTGCCTGTTGGGTTGCTTGCAATAACTGTACATGCATTGATACCTAGTTATGAAATAATCGACGTTGTTCACAGGTGGGGTGGTAAACACATGTATAATAGTGGCATGAGCCTTTTTGAACGCGCAAAACAGTTTGTGTGGCGATTAGAAACAGTGTGCATAAACATAAAAGAGCCAGGCCAGACTGAGAAATAACCGGTCACAGGAAGCAGAGCTCAGGCGCGCATACGGGTGTGTTTTTAATTTCCTGCGTGCGTTTGTGCTTCATTCAAAAACACACGATAGGAAACAGATTCTGGAAAGCAGAAAATAGTATATCTGTCCAGCGCATCTGGTGCTTTTGGCCTTCCCGAAAACAAGTTCCGTCAAAAACTGAAAAGTTGACCTGGACTTTGCGGAGCAAAACATCAAAACGTGGAATCGCGGAGAAGAGCAGCTGGTTGGCCAGAAAACAAGCACCATGCATAAAAAGTCCGCGAACCTCGCTGAACGTCTGGCTGCGGTCTAGCTACACCAGGGCTGATGTGTGTTACAAAGATTCGGAAAAGAGGAAAGGGTGCAAACAAACGCGAACGTGTGTAGGATCAGGAGAATTTTTGTGCGAGTCTCTCAGCAAACAAATGGCGCGCGCCCTGTTTCACATGATGCACACGTGTCAAGCACGTGCTGTTTGGCTGCGCAAGTTTGTGCATTCCACTGTGACCAGCGCAATACTGTTGACGCAATTGTTTTTCAGATTGTGCCGACTTGTGGTGGTTTGTTTTTTTTTGCGTTATTATTACGATATCTGACATAATGTGCGAACGCAGAAACAGACATGAACAGAAGTGACGCGATGAAAACAAGGAACGTTTGTGTTTCTGTGTGCCTTCAATCATAATCGATCTGTCTCACGTCTTTTTCATTCCCAGATGAAATTTATTTGCAATGAATGCTAGTTTCATGACACAATTTATATTAGTTTTAGCATAATGCTTCGGTCATGGATCTGAAAAGAAACAAGAAAGCAAAATGAGATCAGAGCCAAAAATTTTAGTAGGAACTGCAGAAAAGTTTTAAACAGACCCCACGGCACCAAACAATACATAAGGTACGCAAAATGTGTGCCAAACATACCAAACATACCATATCAATGTGGAAATTTAAACCAGTGAAAAAATTTTAAAACAATAAGCTGAACAAAAAACTCTTGAAAAAAAGCTTGGGACCACAAACTGGAAGAAAGCATGGGACAACAAGACAAAGAAATCACAGATTGTTTGACACATGTAAATAACAAACAAATAAATCTGATGTAAGGGATATATAGTCCTACTTCATGCTCAATATATTCCAACGTGAATGTCAGCAAAATAACTGCACACGGCTGTATACGAACAAAGGTTTGGAAAAGCCTATCGTGACTAATCCCCAATAATGCGTATCACGTATTTACAGCGCGTGCAGCTAGCAGCAGTGCTTGACTTTACTTTTTTTGCTTTAGCAGCTGCTGTAACTCACGGTATAGGAAGTTTTCTAAAATTTCTCTAAAGTTTCTAAATTCGCTGCCGCACAGTAAACCAGTTCCACAGTTAATGCCAAGTTCTGAGACCGAAAATCTACTTTTGAAACATTCGGGCAGCAGACCCACGCGCAGCTTGCCAGCCAGCCAGGCAGCTGCGCGCAATGTTTCAGAACTGCGCGTGGTTCGCGTTCGGGTCTTTAGAACTTGACATTAACCATAGGGCGTATTTTATTGTGGGCGGGCAGCGAATTTAGAAATTATAACTATACCCAGGTGGAATTCTGGGCGGTGCTGAGCCTGTGCACGCCAGTGTTGCTTGGGACTCTTACTTCCGTTGTCACTTCGGACAGAAAATTTCAAAATAAAATTAATTCCACAAACACCCAGCATCATTCGGAACATCGCTGTCTGAACAACAGTTTGCAAATGTATTGAACATTAGGCTGCCTTTTGTCTACCTTTAGACATGTTTATTCAGACTAAGGCAATCCTACGGGCGCATTGTTGCTATCGCGATATCACATTCTTTTGCTTTCCGTCTTGATGAAGCTCATAATAATGCATGTTCATGAAGCATGCATGTTCATCAAAATACAGAATTTTTTTGCCAAATCAGTCCCAAGAGTGCATATTCAGATTATAATCCACTCGGAAGCTTATTCGGCGTCATACGTAGGTCTTGTTTGGCATTCGCCGGTCGATAAGAAAGGAAACCGAGAGAGCTTGTCTGCTCCTGCCCCATGTCCGTATGCCGTCGCCTGTGCCCTGAAGTCATCTATGTAGCCGAGAATTTCTTGTTCTGCTGTGAGCATCATTTTTGTTTATGTTGCCTTCTCGTCTAGGTTTCTTTGTTCCAAAAAGATCACAACATGCCGAAAAAAGATACAAACCAAGCGATTTTTTGGTGAATCTACGAAAGGCGAGTTAACATTATGTATGTACAATGTCGCAAGTGAAAATCTTGAATTCGGGGATGATGCGGTGAGTATCCCAAAAATACATCGCAGTGTGTGTGGGCGGAAGAATCCTGCAGCCAGCATTAACCACAATATCGAAAGAAATGCCCAACCAAGGGTTATTCCAGCTACATCACAAAGATTGCAGTCCCATCAAAGTAGGGACCTCCGAACACAAGCGGTGCACTCCTGTGCCTGTAGGGGGTTGCCAGGCAGCCTTCACTTGGTGTCTTTTCTGAACCAGGTACATATTCAATACATACCGCGGTCATGCATACGAATAGATGCCGAGCCTGCACAAGCTCAGCAACACTCATAATTGCAGCTGGTATAGTCCGTCCATCAGCTCATGTCACTTTGTGATGCTGGTGGTCAACTTGGTCCCTTCCTCCACGCTCTAATGAAAGAGAAATTGAGATTCCGAAAAAAATTGTTTTTGCTCCAAGATTGTGGTTTTTATGAAATCTACGTGCTTTATCGATTTTAATTTAATTTAATTTTAAAGTTGATCGAATTCAATCTTTTTCGACACATTTTGTTATCTTTTTAGTTTTTTTGCAAAATCGGTCACACTCAATTTCTCTTTCATTAGAACGTAGAGGAAGGGAACTAACCAGCAGCAGCAACACAAAGTGCCATGAGCTGGTGGACGGACTATACTGTATGGTATACATACGTATACGTGATAGATACATTATGAAGCATTCGTCCACAAACCACTGATAAGGTAAATCAATTGTCGCTAAAAAGAGGATCTTTTTAATAAGCCTGATGTTGATAAGTGGCCTGTGAGTCCACGTACTGTTGCTGTTGTTGTCCAACAAAGTTGCCAGCTGCTTGTGTTTGCTGACTACCGTAACCCTGATCCTGATAATAATATCCGGTCTGCTGCATTTGCGCACTGTTCGCTTGCCAGATTTCGAATTCGTTCTTGTCCTGCATATATTGTCGCGCTGATAGTTGCACGAGCAGAAACCAGCCGTTGAGTGCAAACGAGATGATTAGCGTGAGGAGAAATGCGTAGAGGCCGATCGTTATGCCTGAATCGGAAAGGGAAACCAACGGGATCATGATGACTGAGAATCACATGACCCAGTCGCAACACCGCAGATTTCGCCTCAGTTTACCACAATGACAAACACAGCCTCAGAACGCATTGGTTGCTTAGGCCGCTCTCTGACAAAAGCAAAAAGCAAAAAGCAAAAAGTTTAACGCACACTTTTTGCTTTTTGCTTTTTGCTTTTGTCAGAGAGCAAAAGCAAAAAGTTGACTTTTTGCTTTTTGCTTTTTGCTTTTGTCAGAGAGCAAAAAAGCAAAAAGCAAAAAGTTGTGCAGCGCGCACAAGCAGCAAACATTACCGTGTTCCAAGCCTGTGTAATTTTTGATTTTCGGGTTTGTGCAGCCTGGTTTTGGGCGTAAAAAGTCATGATGACTTTTTGCTTTTTTTCAAGTTTTTGCTTTTTGCTTTTGCTCTCTGACAAAAGCAAAAAGCAAAAAGTCAACTTTTTGCTTTTGTCAGAGAGCGGTCTAACTCTTTTGTACGTTGACGTGGCTGGTCACCCGATAATTTTATGCCAAAAGCAACCGCGCGCTAACCGAATCGAACATCGGCGTCCGCTCGTAAGTACTCGGCAACAAAGATCGGTCCAACGATGATCAACAGGGCAAAAGCGAGAATCTCGAATATCATCACTAAGATCTGCAAACTTGTATGGTTCGCATGTTGAGATTGAGATTCGAGGTTCGAAACGAAGAGAGAATGAGATTACACTCACGGAATAGATAATCGATGGCAGCAACATTGATGGGGAACGTTTGCGAACGGCCTGAAACATTTTAACGAGCTATATTTTCACATCTAAGCATCGATGAGAAGTTTATAGGCTTTTTTATTCATGTGGTCACGTTCCTATTGTCAAACGCAGCCCAACATTAGGAATATGCGGGAAAATATGCCAGATAATTCCCCCACGCGCGAATAATAATTCCACAGTGGGGACTTACTATTCGGAAGATTTCCTGCATACTCTCCAATCTATGGTCATTTTTCAGCGATGTTCCATGTGCTTATGCATAATGGGGCTTATTTTGGAAATTATTTTTAAGCCCCCGGGGGATTCATTCTCCGGTACATGTGTTTCATTGCGCAGGATTGCTTTGACCTGCTTGAGTTGACGATTGGCGCTTACACGTGAATACCATCATTCTGCATACGTGCAAAAGTGGTACCGACAGATCCTTCTCCTGCCGGCGTGTACACTTAGGCTTAGGCCTTAGCCGGGCCTGAATCGGCGGGGCCTGAACCTGTGCCGCTGGGGAGTGAGTGGCGCACCCGTCGCGAAGGTATTGGTCGCACAATGACTTTATAAGAATTGGTCAAATTTTTTTCCTGAATCGTAAAAAGGGAAAATGACGTTGCGTTGCGTGATCGCACACAAAGCATGTAGTAAAGTGAATGTTTCAGACCTACGCCAACGTGGTTGATCTGCTGGATTATTTTCAGGTGAAAATGTTTTGTGAGAATCACAAAGCACAGTGGTTAAGAGTGACTGAACGTGAAAATCAGGATAGATTGATGAATTCTTATATGGTCATTGTGCGACCAATACAGTGGGTAGGCATGTACGTATACGTTTGGCCGGGCTGGTTTTGGCCGGGGAAACACATTTCTTGCAGCTGCTGAAAAATGAACTTTTAGCCCACTCTGTACCTGTATACTGGTTGCACCAATAAACATTCCAATCAGCGAGGCAATCACTGTCATCCAGCTGCCTTTCCCAATGATGCATCCAAGTAATGACGATGCACATTCGACCACTCGAACCCATCCAATTATTAGTGTGCCTTTCTGAAACAATTGAGTGACACTCTGTTTTGTGGGGTTCAGACTTAGAGGCATTTTAGAGGCCTAAAAATTAGGTCCGAACCGTGGCCGAGAAGTGATTACAACAGCATTTGTATCTCGGATCGCTTTCATCGAATCCGCCTGTCGGCTGCGTCGCTTGCGGCGCCGATGGTTGCATTTTTTCAAATAATTTCTTATATTTTTTCAATATGTATTTAAAGACATGAGTTTATCTGAAACAAATAACTGTTTGCGTTGTTATGATTAAGCCAGACACACACGTTTAGTGACAGCGCGTTACTCCACCGTAACTTAATGGAATTTAGGTATTTTATGTGGATATCGAGAGAATTTGAATTTCGGATGGGATTTACAGTAGGTTTCGGTGCCGATTCCGGGAGGATTGATACTGGGTTGATTCTTAAGCGGGGCTAATTGTTTTGTGATCATCGCAAGTCGTCAACCCTGGTCGTCACCTCATACTGAAACAGCCCTGCGAATGAGCGCACAGCGCCGACGTTGCGAGGACTTGAGACTCGACGTTGTCGGTTGACGTGACGAAATGAAAATTTCTACCTATAGATATGTATTACAGCAAGCCCGAAATGCAGATAATAAATTTCAGCAGCGTTGCACGCATTAGTGCGTGCACTATTGTAAGGTCTGCCGATCTGCAGCTGTGTTTCTTCAGCGAGCTCAACAAGCTTTGCGTCTTCAGCAACATGGAAAATTGGCGCGTTTTATTGCTGTTTACTTTAATCCCCCCCAAGTAAATCGCGGAGGATACGGGCCTAGATTTATGTCGTTAACGGACATTCTCAACTCAGCCCTAAATGCCATATGTAATACATTTCTCGAGCTCATTCATTCACGGTTGGGCGCTTGAGTGGTTGACGACCGGAGTTGACGATTTGCGTAAACGACCAAACAATTCTAGCCGTAGATGTGCGTGCCCAGCGAAAAAATATATTCGGTGGTCCAATATGAGTTTCAGAACAATAAGCACAGCAGATGGCAGCTAATGGTTAAATACATGAGCACATGTGCCAGCAGTATATGGAGGAGAGGTACACATTGGCTCATCATGACCAAACACATAATAAAACCGTACCAGCCAGGCGCCCAACAGATGCATGCGGATCATACATAGATAAGCCCTGAAACAAGCAAATAAACTCCACGTGGGTATATTCATGACCCAGCCTTGAAACCTGCTTGGGGGAAAACAACATCGTTTCTGTGAGCCATGCAAGCTTCTGCCTCGATTTTGCTAACAACTGAATGTACCTGTATCCAGCAACAGGTAAAACATAATCTATGGTTTGGTGTTGGCGAACAGCATTTGTAATGTCAGGCAGTTTGGTCAGACACAGTTTTTCGCATGAATGAACTTGACTGACAAAAATTGACCGGCATAATAACGTCGCGCGTTGCGCACCAGATTCGTTACTCCACTTAACAGTTATGTAAGTTTTAGGTGTTGGCTTAAAGTGACCCTACAATTGAATGTTGACCGCGTTTGTTTGCAGCCATTTTTTCAGAAAATAATGAAAGCCAGGCATCAGAAACCCAGATTTAGGGAACGGAATTCCAAATCGTTGCTTTGTGGTGTTTCACGGAGCCCACATATTTTCACAGGAGGAGAAAAATCGAGAAAAGTTTGAGGCAGGTCTGTGCAAAGCACAAGGTAATCCAATCTTAGATATTTTCGGCGGTTTATACTCAGACGTTTATCTGACAACGAGATGTAAAGCATTGTACGAAACGCCATGTGTGATAAATGATAAACGAAACACTCCAAAAAATTAAGCCTTTTTGAAGCACCCTTTTAGTCCAGCACAATTGTAATAAGCATGTGTGGTGAATGAAATAAGTTGTCAATTGGAAATAAAAATCGTCTAATTATCAAGTACGTTGTTTGTGCTTCCCAGTTTTCAAAACCCCACACAGCTCACACAATGTTTACCACAACATGCGCAAAGCAGCCATTCCCATAGCACACACACACACACACACAAAGCTGAAACATCTATCCCCGGCCGGCTGTGTGTTGTCGTTGTGCGTGCCCTGTGCGCTGTGAGAATGGCTGCCTTGCGCATGTTGTGGTAAACATTGTGTGAGCTGTGTGGGGTTTTGAAAAACGAAAAGCACATCCTGAATACCAGATAATTAGACGATTTTTATTTGTAATTGACAACTTATTTCATTCACCACACATGCTTATTAAAATTGTGCTGGAGTAAAAGGGTGCTTCAAAAAGGCTTGATTTTTGGAGAGTTTCGTTTGTCATTTACCAAGCATGCCGTTTCGTACAATGCTTATTTCGTTCAACAGAGAAACGTCGGTGTATAAAACGCTGATAATATCTTAGATTGAATTACCTTTTGTTTTGCACAGGCCTGCCTCAAACTTTTTTCTTTTTTTCTCCTCCTGTAAAAACGTGTGGGCTCCGTGAAACATCACAAAGCAACGAGTTGAAAATCCATTCCCTAAATCTGGGTTTCTGATACCTAGTCTTCATTTTCTGAACAAAAGGACGCCAACAAACGCGATCAGCATTCAATTGTGGAGTCGCTTTAAGACCGCTAGAACTCTAACGTGTATTTGAGGATATGACTACTGAAATAAAAGGCAAGAAAAAAGATCAGCACCAACTGTGTGAATATTTGATGCGTTCATTTTCTCTCTCTGACCGATGTGCGGTCTTCGCAACCTGTGGAACTGAAACATTACTGGATGCGGCAAAGCCAGCGTCTGTTCACGGCGTCTCATGCGCAGGTGGTTGGACTATAGTACCCATGAGTACCGACGAAAATTACTGACAAAAAAGACTGACATGCACATGATACATAACTGGAACATGTCGCCAATATATGGCCAATGGACAAGTTTGTATACATACATACATCAGTGAGCATTATGGGTAAAAGGCACCACATCTGTATATAGTAGTTTGCCAGCGGACAAAAATTTTGCTCCATGGGTGCACATGCGCGAAAAATGGATATTAGTTTTGTTTATTCAGCGAAAAAATTATGTCGTGGGGGTTGAGAAATGCAAATCGCGGGCGCCGATATGAAAAACTGAAATGTTTGACACTGGCTAAAAAGGGCTGATGTCGGTTGAAAAAAAAACAAAGGAAAGCTAGAATGAGAAAGAAACAAAAGGTTACTTACGCGCGTATGAGTCCAACAAACTTTAACCCATTTAACGGAACAAAACTCACGCATACGTGTAAACAGGTCGCATCTTCATAGGAGCAAGCTAAGTACATGAGACTGATCCACATAAAGTATTCATGAGAGAGGTACGAGTCAACAGCTGTTTGTATGGTATGGGCAGAGACAGTTGTACACTACTATAGGCGCATACCAGTGTACATGGCGCACCTTTTTGGCTCATATCGGCCGGAATATGGGTATGAACCCAGCCGCATAAAACAGGGGTATCATTTTAAAGTGAAGTGTTTCACTCCGGTGTCGGAAACACACCCCACGCAAGACTTTGTTTGTACAGTATGTGCTGTATCTGCACGAAAAAGTTTCATTATAGGTCCATGGGATCTCGGCTGTTTATTAAAAGTGGCGCCACATGAAAAGTGAAAAAGATTCACTTTAGCTCCAGGTCAATGTCCAAACCCAATATGCACACATGTAGTATCTGATATTCTGGCATTTTATATTACGCTTGTTCAGTATTCTGCACCAGAACCCACAGAGAAGCATATGAACACGAAGCAAGATCTCCCGTTATCTTTGCTGAATGAACCACGCGATAACATCATGAAATTAATGTTTGTTTTTGAAACCAGAGCAAAAGCAAGAAAGCCACCCGAACAGAAACGAGCATGGTGCAGCAACTTGAGGAGGAATCCCGGCTAATTGCTTGGTCGTCAATGCAAATCGTCTACGCTCGTTGTCAAACCCAAGCAGCCGAGAAATATGTACGTGTGAGAACATTGCAGAGTTGACGATGAGAATTGACGATTTGAGTTGACGAGTTGACTATTAGTCGGAATGCATTTTGCTAAGCATATACATTTCGAGCGACTCCTTTCTGGATGTGTCATGTTTACATTTGAAGACTACCTGTGCAAGAAACCACAAAAGCCTGTCCCATGAAAGCACTCCTCCGCCCGCACTCCGGGGCTTATAGCACTGTGGTCAAGCCAGATCGTCAAATCTTCTCGTCAACTCAATATATACATTTATTTCTCGCGCTCATTATTTGGGGCTGCTTGAGTTGACGATAGGATTTGACGACAGCATACTTTCAGCCCACTTCGGAGTTTGTTTCAACCAAAAAGAACCTTATTTCATTACTGGCTCCGAGCAGTCCCACTCCTCTGGCGGCCGGGGAGGCGTTAACTTGGTTATCACATTGCATCCAATACGACGCATACATGTTGGCCTGTCACACGAAGGATCGTCAGAAAAAAATTACAGAAATATAGGTGCCTTCGTTTGAAGTTTGAAAAGAATTGATACGACAATCGTGAAATATCATGTAATACAAGGTAAAGATAATCACCGCAAAGCACGCGGAACAGGAAAGAAAGCTGCGTGACAAAAAAACAAGTGGGCATACCATAATGGTATGGTAATGCATAACAAAACAGTATTTAGTAATGCTTTCAGAACAATATTGCCGATGAAGAAGTGAAAAACAGAAGCATGGCAGTTTTTTGTTTCTACAGTTTGTAGTAGCCTTTCTACGTCATCACGACGGATAAATGTGCCTATTTGACCATCACATCGTTGATCAGGCACACTGTAGTTGCCATGGAGTTTTCACGACCACAAGCAGCCAACGTGCACGGTTCATTTCTCGAATAACAAAACTCGTTTTCCCGCTTTTTTGCGTGTCACCCACCACCGCCAGAACAGCGACTGACAAACAGCGGGGGACAAAACAGCTGCTCTCAAATGCCGACCCAATATATATGTATACTAGACGGGACCCGTGCCTACGGCCCGGCCACAGCGCCGCGCCCGTGCCGTGCCCCCCCCCCCCCCGAAGACCCGTTAGCATACCCAAAGCTACCCGTGAAAATTGACCCGTCCGCCCTTCCGAGGGAGGGGGCCACAGACACACAGACATACATACACCCCCACGTCTTCCTGTTTTAGTAGTATAGATATACAATTCGTGGCGGCTAAATTAAACGTGTGCTGCCTATGTTCAAAAAACAAAGCTTCCGCTGAATCACGAACCCACTGTTTTGTCGATTCCGCATCTTTTCGGTCCAGCGTTCTTTTCGGTCCACAGTACTTTTCGGCCCACGTCACCTTTCGGTTCAGGTGTGCTTTTCGGTCCACAAACATTTCGGTCCAGGTACTTTTCGGACCAGGTACGATTCGGTCCAGGTACATTACGGTCCACGAACCTTTCGGTCCAGGTTCGTTTCGGTCCACGTACTTTTCGGTCCACCCCAATTATTTGGGTCCCTGGTTCGAACTGCGAAGCAAATGAAAAGGACATCGATAATTAGTACCACATGACCAAAAATTCCTTTCCATAGTGAAGGGCCGCGAATGCGTTACAATTGTGCGCCACAGCTCGTTGCTTATGTAGTCTCGTTGAAACATCAAGCTTGTATGGCTTATTCAGGATGGACTTAGGCGTACACTTTCGTCAGGCTCAGGCTTAGGCTTAGACTGATGCGTGTGAGGCGGGTGATGCGAATGAGGTTTAGAAACCCCCACAAACCTAAGCCTCACGACAAGTGTACGCCTAAACCTATCCCCGAACAAGCCGTACAAGCTTTATGTTTCAACGAGATAGCATAAGCAACGAGCTGGGGCGCGCATGGGTAATGCATTAGCGGCTCTTTACTATGGAAAGGATTTTTTTGGCTATGCGGTGATGATTATCGATGTCCTTTTCATTTGCGGCGCACTTTGAACCAAGGACTCAAATAACTGGGGTGGACCGAAAAGTACATGGACCGAAACGAACCTGGACCGAAAAGTTCGTGGACAGCAATGTATCTGGACCAGGGTTGGATTAAAAATTTTTTTTATTATCGAACTTTTTTTTTTAAAAAAAAAAACTTTTTAAATTTTTTTTTTTAAAAATCACTTTTTTTTATTCCGGACCCCCAAAAAATTGGTTTCTAGAAAAATGAAATTTCTGAAATCATGTTACTTAGGTATGTTTTGAGGGACACTAAAGAGAACTTCTCCACTGACTTGCATGTTTATGTCGATCACCTGCGATCTAGCCCATTTGGTCACAACTTTGAGAACCCGCCCGAAGGTAACTCTGTGGGCATACATATATGACAAAAGGAAGACCAACCTTCTGTTTGTGAATTTGGGGATAAATTTGAAGAGAGATAAAGAGCTACACCACACTCATGTTGTGTGACAAAAGCAACAAATGACAAATCCACACAACTGCAAATAGGCGAGCAACGTGGAGTCTGTCGATAGCTTACGTCGATAGCTCAATAACTGCACAGTATACGGTATGGGGTGTCCTATATTATACGTGCAGCGATTGTTGGGATGTCTAGGAACTGTATGAGTCCATTACAACGCCATTTTAAACTGAAATATAAGCGCCGCAGGCGATTTTTTGAGAATGATGAGCAATAAAACGCATGAAAACATACATTTTTACCTTAAAAAGTGAGAAAATAACGGAAAAAAGGGGAAAAATAATAAAAAAAAGTGGACTTACTTTTTAAAATTTTAAAATAAAAAAAGTGGCCAACTTTTTTTTTTTAAAAAAAAATTTTTTTTACAAAAAAATTTTTACTTTTTTTTTTAATCCAACCCTGATCTGGACCGAATCGTACCTGGTCCGAAAAGTGCCTGGACCGAAATGTTTGTGGACCGAAAAGCGCCTGGACCAAAAGGTGACATGGACCAAAAAGTACTGTGGACCGAAAAGATACGGAATCGTTTTGTCACCCGCTATGTTTTGTCACCAGCTGTTTTGACACCCAAATCGGAAATTGTCCAAATCCGCCGTAGTTCCGTTTATTGGTCACACATGCATACCTGGTGGGTTTCATAATCCCAATCGTGAGTGGACGTACACTGAGGGTGAAATTTTCGAAACGGTGTAAAGGTCAGTTGGGCGTAAAGGTCAGTTTAAAGTTCGGTCGAAAGCTCGGTTGGCGTACGTAGCTCGGTGTGAACGCGAAACGTTATTTACGGAACCTGTTATTAACGTGGAATGTTTCAAGTTTACACCGAGGTCTATTACACTGAGCTGTCGACCGAGCTTTCGACCGACCTTTACACCCAACTGACCTATGTATACACCGTTTCGAAAATATCACCCTGAGACTGAAAGTCGACGATCAAATGACCAGATACATTATATTCTGTATACGTACGTTTGGCGACGGTGGCATGACAGGTGTGGAAGTTTCGACGGAAATATTTCTGCTGATTGGAAGTGCATAGCAGTATTCATAATCGAAAAAGATTGGGATAGATTTTGAAAGCAAGTATCGCAGAACCACAGCATTTCGTGCACAAGTACATACATTTACCTTCGATGTAAGGCAGCAGCTGTGAACTGCAGCTACATATGCGGCTGCTCTAACGCATGTGCTGCACTTACAGTATACCTACATACCTATCCACAGTAACAACCACTGGTTGATTCTCCAAAAGGCTGACGTTGGCACATTAAGGTACAATACACCAAGGTCTGACTATGCACTTGCTGGCACACTAGGTGATTTTAATCTTGGAACCCGTTTGTTTAGCATTTGTTACTGTATGTAAATGCTGGCACTCTTGTTGTGACTTGGCTTCGTGCGCAAATAAATAGGCAAGCGCCATAAGGTTTTTTCTGATATCATTGGCTTTGATTGAAACATTACGGTACTTATAGCTTGACTTACCGAGCATTTTCTCAGAAGACTACACTTTTTCATCTGTCAGGTAACGTTTGTTTTTTTTTTCAGATTTTTTCTTGATCTTGTGGCATATCTCGATGTGTGCGGATGATAAATGCGCCGGTTGCAAGCTAGGTAAAAGACCGTTTTTTTAACTTTCAACACCTCACTGAGCAGTGCATACACACATAATCGCAATGTGACTCTGATGTGAGAAACACCATCGAATCCCAGAACCGCTGGAAGGAAACCTGGCTCAGTAATGTTTCAGTCGGAGAGATCAAAGAAATATGGCTAATGGTTTTGTCGTCAAATAAAGTCGTCGAACACATGAGCCCCAAATGAGCGCGAAAATAAGACATGAGTTTGACGACAAAATTTGACCACATGATTTGACGACATTACTATAAGCCAGAAATTTGTTCCAATATTAAATAGGTCACATTGTACGCGTATAGTGTGCATGTTAATCTTGGTGGTCTTGGTTAATAACGTGGTCTTCTGCTTTCACATTTGCTGAAACATCAGCCATCTAATCCTGACTGGCCTCGCGTAGCCCGGCTTGGTCTGGTTGGCTGCTGTTTCACACATTTTGATGTAAGATACACACACCCATTATTTTCTAAATCAATTACATGCGCGCGAGAGACCATGTTCAGTAAAGTTACCGTATGACGTCATGCCTGGGAAATCTGAATTTGCTTCAAAGATGCACCAGTAGGACAAGAAGAGCACTCAAGCGCGTGCAGACACACAGGTTAACGCTTAATTTAACCCAGACACCCGCCCCCGTCTTCCGTTTCGCGCAAACTTGTGTATTTGCTGCGCCGTGTGATTTCAGTTTTTTTTGTCATTTTTTGTGCTTTTCCTGTTCTTTTTTAACTGTTGGTTATTTCTTCTGGTTATTTTTGGTGTTCACTGTTTCTGCGCATATGGCCGTAGTTTCAGATGTGGGACAGCGGGACAGAGAACTGCAATCTTAACGCAACCACATACCCATATTTGATCGCATGAGTATACAGGCGGACGAAAAAAACGGTTTTCGGAAGTATAAAAGCCGAAAAGACCCACAATTTTCCGGGGCCCGAATACTTCTGTTATGGGCGTACTTTGTCGGTTTTTTTATCTTTGTTTTTGCTCGTTCAGGGCAAATTGAGTTGACGACTGCAGTTGATGATTTGTGTTGACGACCAAGTAATTGGCCCAAAGTCGCAAAGACCTACCGTAGCCGCACTGTATGCTTGGTCTTGCACTAAGGACATTCGTTCTTTGCCAGATATCATCGGATGAAAACGTTTGAAAAAGCTTTGCTGATAATTCTAGCTTGAGCCAACCGATCGAATGGACATAATCACGTTGAAATCATATTGTTTGTTGGGTATCAGTGCAACCGAGCTATAAACTGCGGTCAATTCGCTTGTGAACATATGATTTTTCGCAACAAAGGCAAACGTCCGATGAACAAGAGCTTACTTGCCACATTGTTTGCATACCTGTAGAATTAGCGGTTTGGTGTGGTTCGCGTTGTGAAAATCAACGGTGGCCGCTCGTGGTATGTTTAAGAGCGCCGCGCTGAGTTTAGCGTGACGCGCTAAGTGTAGAATGGCGAAAATAGAATTGAACAACAAATTGGATCAACGCAGAATGACCGGAAGTTGTTGTGGCGCTCCAAGTATGATCAGGAGTTGCTACCCGCGATCTCAGTGAACGAAATACTGTTACTCCAATCGCGATTCTGAATTCAGTTCTGGAACCGATTGATTTTTATCTTAAACCGGCCCCGCCGTTATAGTTTTTTGGGCTTTTGACCACGTTTTTCTTGCTCATATCGTTAGTTGGTATCGAGAACAAGAACATTAATTTTGACGAACTTTACCAAAGTGGCGATTACCCACCGAAATCGATCCGCAAACTTGGCCTATCGGGAACAAAACTGACCGATATTGACGCACATTTGCACACGATAATCAGGAATTACAAGGGAAATTCAAAATCACAGGGACGTGTCATACATAGGCAGCGGGTCACGGTAGTCCGATAAAACATTAGCTGTTTTGCAAAAGATAAATGTTTTGTCAAGCTACCGTAACCCGGCGTCAGTGTTTTCGTAACCCTATACCACCGTCAGTGATTTTGAATTTTGCTTTGCAAATCCTGATTTCCACGCACAGGCTGTGCTTCAATATTGGGCTGGTTCATTCCCGAACGTCCGTGTTGGTGAATTGATTTCGATCAGTAATCGTCATTCTGGTGAAGTACTTCAAGGTTAATGTTCTTGATCCCAGTGCCAACTAACAATGCAAACACAAAAAACGAGGTCGAAGACCCAAAAAAACAATGGCGGCGGGCCCGCTTTAAGTACCATCCCGAATCGATACCATCGCCAATAGCGGAGCCCAAAAAGTGACCTTGTACTGAGTGCAGTAATGTTGGTCTGTTTCGCCCTACTTTCGCAGGCAGACCCAGACAGGGTTGGGCGAAAAAAACGACGGCGTTTTTTCTTTAAAAAAACGACGTTTTTTGACAAAAAACGTCTGGGTCATTTTTCGTTTTTTTAAATCCTGAATTTCCTTGATTTGCCCTGATTTTTCAGGGAGAGTACCCTGATTTTCAAGGAAAATCAATTTTTGTCTCATTTTTTTTTCAAATAAATTTCGACCAATTTTTACTTTGTCGAGATACATCGATATACGGAGTTTGACTTTCAATGATGACACCGGCCAAAGTTGGTCCCATGATGCGGGTCTGATATGGGATGTTAACACCTCTCTAGAAAGGGGGTTGAAACCCGCTTATTTTGCCTCAGAACACAAAGAATTACTTCATTTAACCACGTTTTATTCCCAACATGGGCGTTTTCCAACTTTTTTGGGGCAATTTCGGTCATCTGGGCGTTTTTAAAAAAACGAATTTTGAAAAAAACGTTTTTTGACCAACCCTGGTTTTGTGTGGGCAAAATCTATTCGCGTGGTGACCAAAAATACATGCTCGCGTGTATTGTAGAAATCCAGTTTGGTTTGGGTTTGCGGCGCTTCCAATGTTTTTGCGTGCGCATATTACACGAGCGAAAAATAACAAACAAAAAAAAAACAAAAAAAAAAAAACAAAAAAAAAAAAAAAAAAAAAAAAAAAAAAAAAAAAAAAAAAAAAAACAAAAACAAACAAAACAAAAAAAAAAAAAAAAAAAAAAAAAAAAAAAAACCAAACAAACCCCAAACCAACCCGGAGAACTTTTCATCGATTTGCCACCGATAGGCATGATAACAGATGTTGCTATAAACGTATACTTATACATATGTATGCATGTACATATATGTACTCTTATTGTGTCTGTTTGTGTTATTGTTCTTCATTCTGAGTCAATCTAGGTTCACACTGACGATGACGCTCTGACAATACCGTGCGAAGGATGCTTCTGTTATCATTTATCTGTTTATTATTCTGTTATCATGCTCATTAGTGCACAATGGCATGCAAACTGTAGCCAACCCAAATTACATACAGTACCTAAGTGTTAACAATACAACAATAACAAGATCAATATCGTTTCACAAAGCCAGCTCGTATGTGTTTTTGCGGTTGGCCCTCTGGTGTATCCGCACTGACGATTATCTGGTGTACCGTCCTTCTGTGAAACAAGTAAAACGGGCCACCAGAAACCCGAAGTATTATTACACTCGGGTTGACCGGATTATTTCGGAAAAATAAGCATGAGCAGCTGCGTACATACATGCAGCAAAACTGAAGTCACATGACCCTGAAAATTGAATAACTGCCGAGCACGAGTTTTACTAGTGCCCAGTACAACATACAGTTGCCTGTTTACACGTTGCCCTTGGTTACAGTTACACCCCACACGCGCAGACATGAAGTGTTCTGCTTGGGTACGGTAGCAGAGGTGAGACAACACTTCATGGCATGAACTGTTGTCTCACATGAAGTGTCTCAGACTTCACATGAAGTGTTGACTCGCATGAACTTTCTTCTCACATGAAGTATTGACACGGAATGAAGTGTTGTCCTCGGACCGTAAATTAGAGGCAGCACACGCCGGGAAGCGGGCGCCGTAAAAAGGTGCCAGTCCTGCGGGCTTCAAATGGAAAACGGACGTGTATGTGTGCACCCGAACGTCTTTGTGTTTTTTTATCCTAATGAATATCCATTCGTCAACAAAACCTTGTGACTTCACTCGAATGACTGGATGATGATAATAGTGCGCGATTGTTTACATCAACAGTTTCCAACCAATAAATGCGGGTGTTCGCTTTCACTGTGTGTACTCACTTGAGTTTGACCAGCCAGTCTAAGTCGCCTTACTTCCATTGCTTGCTGGCCATTTCAAACATTGAAGTGTCTGGCAACGTTTGTGTGACTATTAATCACATTGGTCGGTGTATATTTGGAAACACTCAGCTCTACACTCTGTTTTGTTGTGTTTTTCATTTGATTTACACGCAGTTCCGATCACGATAACAGCATTCCCTCAAATGTAATCAAAAATCAGACTAGTATAGTCCGACAAGACTTTTGAGAGAACACGTTTCAAACGCGTTGCCTGATTCGTAAAGCGCAAGCAGCTCGCGCAGCCAGCTAAATTCGCAGCAACAATCACGTCACACTGGCGTGCTTGAGTGCGGTTTGGCAGTCACTTGACAGGCTTATACTAGCTAATACACATACGCATAATGCGCTTTACGGATCATGCAACGCGCTTGAAACGTTTCTGCCAAGTATACATTGTCTGTACCAGGGTTGTTTCAGAAAAAAGTGGTTAATTAAAAAAAATTTATAAAAAAAATTTTTTTTTGAAACAGATTTTGCTTTTCCAAAAATGGCCTTTTTCGAGGCAAAAAAAATTGGCACTTTTTTTCTGTGGACGGGACAAATTTTCCAAAATCGAGCCTGCGGCGCCCTGTATTGTCCCCAAATCCGTACAGGGATGCGCGGGGCTGGTTTTTTATAGTGATGTGGCACCGATAATGTACTACTGCATGCTGCTACACATGTATATATGCAGGTCTGGTGCAAAACCGGGCACGCAAAGTCGATCTGACACGCAAGATTTGGGCTGTAATCGATATTTTGATGGTCGTATACTAGATATACGGCATTAGATGCATTAAAATACGTTGTACGGCAAGCTACAACACATTAGAGTAACATCGTTAGTCAACATCAACCTCAGAAGACTGGTAGGAGACCATAGAATCTGCACAATACTGCCGGGTGTCACCACACAAGTTGGGTCTCAGGCGAAAATTTTTCAATTTTTGAAAAATATGTTACATCGATTTCATTTATCCTGAAACGTCGTTTGCAACACTATTTCTAATAAAAAAAAATTTTCGTCAAAAGAAAAAAAAATTTTTTGAAAAAAGCTCGTTAATTAAAAATTTTTTTTTCAACCCTGGTGTGTACGTGCACACCAACTATACGTGTACACGTACGTGGCACAAACTCAGAGCGCATGGGGATGCTGTATTGTGGTTTAGGTACTAAGGTAAGTCCAGCTGATTTTCAAACATACCGTATGTAGCTCTAGTAAACTACAAGACAAAAATAGTTCGAAACATTGCATGGCACCTGTTGTTGCATCAAACCTGCATATTTTGAGCAAAGAACCGACGTTCGTGTGTTGTGTGTGATCCATTGGCCGCAGCATACAGCTTTGAAAATCAGACCGTGTGTACCCACGAAATAATGTAGGTCTGAGAACTATACAGTATCTTTGGCGACAACCCCGCACTTTCAGCTGAAAAAAATCTTATTGTGCTCCTAGTGCTTCGCATGGGAATATTCATTTTTTTTATTTGTGACAAGAAAATCGACTACAAAAAATGAGATGCGCGTGCCGAGCGCGTCTGAATTCAAATGAAAATCGATTACAAATTTGACAATGACCTTTTGATATGCGTATTTGTTGGAAAGTTTTGAAGCCACTAGTTTGAAGTTTCCTAGTTTCGAACTACCGTTCACATAATGATAGGTTTGAACTCGGGTTAGCACAAAAGATTGGCGAAAGTTGGCCAAAAAGACGTTGTCGCCAATTTTGTAACCGATTTTCATCTGAATTCAGCAGAAAGACGCGCTATGTTAGCGCGACGATAAGTATAGTCCACCCATCAGCTCATGTCACTTTGTGACGGTGCTGGCCGACTTGTTCCCTTCCTCCACGTTCTAATGAAAGAGAAATTGAGTTTCCGAAAAAAATTAAGTTTGCTCCTAAATTGTGATTTTTATGAAACCCACGTGTTATATCCATTTTAATTTAATTTAATTTTTAGTTTGATCGAATTCAATCCTTTTCGACACATTCTATCACTTTTTAGTTTTTTTGCAAAATCGGTAGCACTCAATTTCTCTTTCATTAGAACGTGGATGAAGGGAAAAAACCAGCCAGCAGCAACACAAAGTGAGCTGATATGGGCGGACTATACATAACGCGCACCGTATTTTTTGTAATCGATTTCAACTGCAAAGCGAAAAAAATCAGTATCCCTATGTGAAGCATTGCGATTGCAATCAAATTTTTCAACCGAAGGTCGAGGTCGATGCCAAAAATACTGTATAGTGCGCTTGCTGGATACATTTATACATTCCAAATTGCCGATTTTTCGATCTTGAGCCCTAGAGCTCCGAGGGCTTTATTCGGAACTACTGTAGAAAATTTGGGGTAAAAAGTTTTTGAAAAATTGATCCTGTAGCCATTGATTTTTACCCATGCACAGGAACGTCTCACATCGGCATTTTTTGGGGCTTCTTCTCAAAACATGTTCAAATGTTTGATGAAAATGATGCCTTGGAATGCATATAAAGCGGTTGTGAACATTCGGTGATGCTGGCAATCGGTTCGAGAAGGGTTCCAAAACCGTCGTGTCCCACAGACAGGGTTGGGCAAAAAAAAAATTTTTTTTATGAAAAAAAAAATTTTTTTTTAAAAAAAAGGTTTTTGAAAAAATTTTTTTTTAAAAAAAAATTTTTTTTCTAAAAATTTTCGGGGGAACAAAATGTTCTAAAACGTCCATAAATGGCCTTTTTGGGGGTTATTTTTTGTCATTTTTTCTCAAGGGTCGAAAAATTTTCTTCGCAAAATCACCTTTGGGGCATGTATTTGGTACCTAAGATACCCCAAATGATGTAATAATACCTTCCCGTGATACATGGGACATAGTATGCACGTGCCTACATGGTACTTCGATGTCATACCCCATCAGGTCGGTCATATACGACTGATTCAGCTACCCGACAAGTATTTCTGCAGCTTATATTCTCAATTCTGTGTGGTTTATGGGTGAATCTTGCTTATTCGGCCACAAACTGTTGTGTCCGATACCACAGAGCAGCAATCATCGGTCCATATCAAACACAGACTGTTGGATCGCACCTAAATGACGTAAACACCCTTGATAAGTGATGCAAACCAAGTCACAAAAGTGACTTGTCAATTAAAGTTGCATTTTTTCGCGATTTTGCGCGTTTTTTAGGCAAATTTGGTAAAATTTCCCCGTATCTCATACTTTTTTAAAAAAAAAATTTTTTTTTTAAAAATTTAAAAAAAAAACTTGTTTAAAAAAAAATTTTTTTTCCAACCCTCCCCACAGACACGCTGCCTGAGGGCTCCATTTGGGCAAGAGGTTTCTAACAAAAACGCCGTTCCACCTTTTTCCTAATAGAGCCCTCGGGGCTCCATGTGGAAAACGACGCTTGTCGTTAAGCAATGCGTTGGTCAAACAATGAATGTGTGAAAGATACTCCTAATTTACGCACATTCCTCGCGGCCCCCGCTTTGCGGTTGCAAAGTGTCAATGAAGCTACGCGCTCAGTTTGCTGCTACTAGCAATAGAGCCTAACGGTCTCAATTCAACCATTCGGCTAACAGTTTGACACAGCTTACATGATCAAATACCAATCAGCCTACCGTGACCTGGATTCCAATTCTAAGTACACGTGGGTCAGAACTTCTGACTTCGGTTGGTGTGATTAGCATACCTAGATAGCACACGGTCGCGGAAGTGCTGCTATCGCGTACACGCCCCTGTTACCCCATCTTAGGCTTATAGGTGTATGGCCTATGTGTTATGTAGTTTGCTTGGACGTCGAGGGTCGAACCAAGGGATTTGCAACGTTCAAAGTTCAAGCAGTTTCAGTTCGGGAAGTGCGGGGCGGCGCACGAACAAATACGCAAATCCGGCTTGAGCAAGACCATTTTGAGCAAGAAAAGAGAGCAGAGTTCAAAAGAGCAGAACCCAAAATCGAATAGACCTAAACCTAATAAGCCTAAGCCAAAGCACAAAACAAAGCCTGAGTGTAAGCCCAAGCCTACGGCCGACTCCAAAATCAGCTTAAGCCGTTTTAATAAAATATGAGCTCTGCTCTTCGGCTCTGTTCGTTTATTCCTGCTCAATCTGGCTTTGTCCAATTGCCCGGCCACGTGTGGGGCAGTATACTGTAGCTATGTATCTTGTCAAAGACTGGTTGTTGAAAACGGTTCACTTACTATGGATACCTAAAATGCATAGTCCAAGCACGAGCTCATGAGACCTCTTTTTTTAGGTTAGTTTGGCCAGATCCAATAATGTTCCACGTGTTTCGAAACCAAGAGAAAGTGAATTTGTGTATGGTTTACACTGCCGATTTTCTCTCCTTTGTTTTCGAAACATTTCGTGACATGTGGAAATGGAACATTTTTGGATCTGGATCTACAGTTTCGCCCGTCTCATGATCTGATGTGCTACACCTTATGTGTGACCGGGGTGAATACCTTCTTGTGCACTCCCGCAGTAAAGCGCTGTGCGACGCGTTAACAGGCCTCTTTCCGGTCCATACCAATTGGCCGCGCTTCTTCATAAAATTTAATCTGAGTAACCGAATTTGTGTCCGTGTGCTCCCTAACGGGATGTGTAAAATATGGAAATTGGCACACTTGCTCTACCTGCACTACTTGTTGACATACAGTAGTATGTGTGTATGCAGTGGTCACGCACTTCAGAACCAATGGTGTTCATGTAGTGATGTCTGTCAACGTTAAGCTGAAAATGCTACTACACGCCAAAGTTCTGACCTTTTGACTACGTTCGATGTTTTTTGTCTGCTGTGTACACATTCCTTCAAAGTTGCAGCCCTGTCAGTGTAACCTAGGAAGTAAATCCACTCGCTTCATCGTGCCGGAGAGTGCCAGATAAGTCACCCGATTAACTCTCCAGTGGGGGCTTGTTCGGAATGTTTTCCAAATAAGCCCCGATCTTTGGTCATTTTCAGCAGCTGTGTTTCATATGCTGATACACATTGGGTGCTTATTTTGGGAAATCAATGTCGGAAGTCTCAAATCCGACATGACTGTGTCCTAAATAAGCCCCCAGCGGACTATCTGGCATTCGCCGGTGGTGGTTTTTTTGTCATGCTAAACTATGTCATGCTAACATCTTTGTCCGCTAACTATGGAATTTCGCTTTTCTTCTTATTTCGAATTTCAGCGAATTGTTCCAGCGTGACAACCAGACCTTGAAACATTTTGCAGCAAAGCATGAGCAATTCGTTGCAATTCGAAATAAAAAGAAAAGCGAAATTCTATAGTGAGGCAGGGGCAAATATCGTGTGCGAAACATTCTGCGCCTTGACCGCCCTTGTCATCAGGCCAGTTGCCTGAATGCGCAGGTAGAAATTGGGCTGGTCCACATTTGATTTTGTTCCCGGATGTTCCTATTGAAGGGCATCTCCTGGACGCATGCTGAACGTTAGACCTCCTGTGTGTTTGACTTTTTTGACGCCTTGACCACTGTCTAAAGACATGCAAGGTTTGAAAGGGGTTTGAAATGCGAAAGGCCCCCTTTAAGGAAGTCTGGCTCCAGGAATCGGCAACGGCACATTAGCAAGCACTCGCTGTCTTGCGCTTTGAACGAAACAATAAGCTGTAAATTTTGGCGTAAAACCGGTGCGAGTGAATTTATGAAGTCGGGTTTCAGTATAAATGATGTGGTGTTGAGTGAAGCTTTAGTTATTGGGCAAAGAGGGCGGCATGAGCCACATGAGAAAACACACGTGCGTGTGTATAAACGTAGTGACTATTTGCGTGGGACTGGCATTAATTGCACCTCTGTTGCTGTTTACCCATGTCCAGCGGGACAACTTTTGTGAGGGAGTACTGTATACTAAATGTCATCTGAGGAGCATTTACGTTCGCTTGCCAAATGCACTTGGTCATTTGATCAAGTCGAAGTTCGACGTTGTTGAAGTTACGGGCTTGTTGTTTGGCTGCGTGGGTGTGTTTATAATGTTGCATCACGCGTTGCGTGCTTGGCGGATCAGGCAACGCAGTGGACATAAATTCTGCATTAGCTGTTGTTGGACTATAATATGCCACTTACGAGGTAACGGGCGTTACCTCTGTATACCTTGTTAAGGCTGGAGGTGACGACGAGAGTTGAAGATATGCCGTGACGTCATGAATACGTTCAGAGCCAAATTTATGTAGTATATACCCTGCCCTAGTAGAACAACCCCATACGAACAGGCCTCAAACGTGAAAAGTATAACCTGTCGAGACTCAAAACAACACCTGTTTGTGATATTACAAAAGCAATGCCTCATGATCTCGTGATGTGATGACCAATGACGGAAATTGTTTTACTTCCGCAGATGATCTAAAGTGTCAATTTAAGTATGTAGCGTCGTGCTTTCTTTTCAGGTACATTTCGCACTTCAATGACATATATTTGTTGCCGAGCAGTTATATAATACGTATGAAATTATGGGCAAAGATAAATTTGGTCTCAGAAATGTGTGGAAGTCAAATTTACCCCTGCCCACACTTTCGGCTCGGTTTACTACTTTCGCCCAGTGAATCCCACGGAAGGAATTGATGGAAAACTTTATTCTTTATTCTTGTTGGGTAAGTGTGTCGTTGTTGTCGTGTTGTATGTAATGCTATTCGACTCAATCCTGTGATTCCATATTGTCTCACTTGACGTTATGCACGACACTCTAGATTGTGGAACTTGCCAGAAAACTGCACAATTTTCAAAATTTTTAAATCGGCTATGCCAGCAGAGTTCTTTTTATTCCGTGCCGTGAACAGATGTTAAAATTATCGATATGTGTTAAGCTGCAAATGACCACAAACGATGAAAAAACAAAAGAAAATAGGCTGTTTTACTGTATAGGAACACAGCATCGCAATGGGAGAGAAATCAAAAATGGCGCGCATACATGAAATTAATACAGATACATTTACAGTATATTGGTCGCACAATGATTAATGGAGAATTTATCCAAGAGTCAAAGGATGGACCCTGATTCAGGAACTGTCACGCTCAGCCACTGTTAACCACTCAGTGACTTGTATTTCTCACGAAACATTTTCACCTGAAAATAACCAGTAAAACAACCACGTTGCTGTCAGCTGGTGGTTGTTCTGCTGGTTTATATTTTCAGATGAAAATGTTTTGTCGGACATACAAGTAGCTTAGTGGTTAAACAGTAGTCGAGCGTGGCTGAGCCTGAATCAGGGTCCAACCTTTGAATTTTGGATAAATTCTCCATTAGTCATTGTGCGACCAATACCTATAAGCATTGGTACATATATCCAGATCACATAGTATATTCGAGTGCAGTAACTTTGACACGTAATCGTATGCATGTACACTCCGACAATTCTTTTGGGAGAAACTTTTCAAACGCGTTGCCTGATCCGTAAAGCGCATGATGCGTGCACTGGCTGTATAGCGGTCACGTGACTTCTGTAGCCAGTGCACGCATAATGCGCTTTACGCATCAGGCAACGCGGTTGAAATGTTTCTCCCAAAAGAATTGCCAGAGTATAGATATTTGCAGAGGAAGGTGAAGAGCGGAGAAATAAAGAAACACAGAGTGAAATGCCGGAATTAAATTTCAAGAAGAAGAGAACAGTCATGTACGAAAGATGAAATGAAACGTGAAAAGAGATTTCAAGAACAGAGAGAAAAATGAAGTCGGAAAATGTCTTGTCCGTCCAACAACAGCGAAACTGAGGCAGATGGTTATCGTCTGAAAGTAGAAGTAAAGTGTGGGTAAAGATTGGAAAGGACTCCATTACACTGTAGTGTGGAACATGCACCATTTATACACCGCGAGTGTGATTTCGTAACTACAAAATTCTTCGTGAGTCTTTGGCTTGCGCACAACTGTACAAATTCATTTCGTTTGGTATGGGCTTCGGTTGTCAGGCGCAGTACCTTTTTAAAAAAGCATGAATTAAAAAATTTTCAACGAAAAACTTGTACGAACTTTGTGGGCAAGACAATACCGCCAGGTGATGTGATGCCATCTTGTCTGTTGTGTTTGTTGTTGTTGTTCTGTGTGCCCCAAGCTGGCGTGCCTGATTGCATCTCGAACGCCGCCGGCGTCTCGGCGTACACCTGAAGTGTTGATTTTTATGGAAAAATTTTTGTCCATAAATGATGCCTAAAAGTAAAAAAATGAAAAAAATGAGTTTTTACCTGATCAAATCTGAGGCCCTGCCATCGACCGTAGAACGTCAACGACAGACGCTTGCGCATCTCGGTTTTGCTCAGACCTTTTTCTTCGCCCTGCAAAGTGATGTTTCACAAAAATTATAACGAATTGATTTACATAATGGAATGCCGTTTGAATTGGTCCCGCACTGAGGAACCTTGGAATTTTTTTCAGGCCAGCACCTAATGTGTGGTATTCTACATTCTTTAATAAGTGGCTAGTGGTTGTATAGTAAATTTCCAAATTCACTGCCGCACAGTAAAATACGCCCCATAGTTAATGTCAAGTTCTAAATCCGAAGGCTAACCATGCGCTTTCTGAAACATTGCGCGCAGCTGCCTGGCTGGCTGGTAAGCTGCACGCGCGTCTGCTGCCCGAATGTTTCAAAAGTTGACTTTCGTGTTTAGAACGTGACATTAACTATGGGGCGTACTTTACTGTGCGGCAGCGAATTTGGAAATCTACTATCAAACCAAAAGCAAGGGCGGTCCATGATCCCTGCCTGATGATGACGTGGTGCACCGCTAGTCTTTCAAAACAACGGCAGCGGTAAAAACATATTCAAGAAATACTAGAAACATCAATTGCCACTGTCTTTAGCTGAAGAAATCCATGATAATCATATTTCTGCCACCAGTTCTTTAAAATACGGCTAATACCAATGTAGACGACGTACTTTATACAGTAGGTACATACAGTATGTAGGTAGCAGACGCATGCAGCCACAAACGAATGTGAGAAATAGTGCATGGCCAGCGTCGCCGACATCAGCATAGGCCCAAAATCATTAACAGACGCCAAAACTAAATATGATGTTTCACACTCTCCCCCACACCAACCGTCACGTAGCTGACGATTGTACCAACAATCAGCACAACCAAAATGCCAATAAACGGGTAGAGATAGGACGAGACGCGAAACAGAAAGAACACGTTCGGGTCGCCATAGCGGGCAATCTCGGGCAAGCGACGGTCCATCCACGGCGCGGTGATCTGGGAATGTTTCGGCTTATATTCATGTCGTCAACTCACTGTCCCATCCTAATGCCGCATGTTTATCTATTTCTGGCGCTCATTCAGGGCGGCTTGAGTTGACGAGCACTGTTGAAGATTTGCGTTGACGACCAAACAATTAGCCGCAATGCGGCAGCAGTTTTGCTTAATTTTAGGATTCAACTTCAAGACAAATGGGAGAAATCATATTTCGTTTCTCGTTTCCCGCTGATACATTTGACGGTGACGTGCACCACTCTTCAGTATTGGTGCAATCAATTGAGCATGCAACAAAAGGCGGGTAAATGTTACAGTGGTCAACTCAAGCGGTCAAATCAGTTCGTGTCAACAGCAGCCCCGAGTGAGGACGAGAAATGTGTAGATAATACATGGCATTCGGGGTGGGTTGACGGCTCTACAATGTGAGTTGGCGAAGTATTTGACCAGTTGAGTTGACCACTGTAATATAATTTGTTTGAGCGTGACGAGCGTTTGTTTGCAATCTGGCCCATTTAAGCTGGTTGCACAAACGTTTTAAAGGAATATTTGTGAGTTACCTAACATTTCTCTGCAAGGCTGTTGAGAAATTGAGCATTCATTGACGGCGGTAGCAAAAATTTTGACGTCACTAACTGGATCATAGCACGAAATCAAAACGGCTCCATAAAAGGTTACGAAATTCATAAATATCATTTAGAAACGCTTGTGCAACCAGCTTAAATGAACCAGATTGCAAACAAACGATTTACGCTTGCACAGCAAACTGCCAAAGTTGACCTTTCGTTTAGAAACGCGCGTCTGCTGCTTGCTCAGCGTGCAATGTTTCAAGCTTACACCGAGCTTACACTGAGCTTTCTCACACCGAGCTTTCCACCGACCTTTACACCCAACTGACCTTTACACCGTTTCGAAAATATTACCCATACAAAAAATGTACTCATGTATAAAAAATTAAACAATACATGAATCAATTATGTGATAATTGCAATTTACATATATAAGCACGTACCTTTGAATAATCCACACATGTGTCATTATTAGGAAGTCGATAGTGCGAATACGGTTTGAGGAAGAAATGTCCCAGCGCCATTGTGACGCTCAAGCACGCGCCACAGATCAGACCTGTGACAGAAGAAAAATTGTGCGCAAAAATTGTCGCCTGAGTCTAAAAGGAAATTCCAGAAAGTTCCATTTACCAATGCCAGCGCCCCATTTGTTCGCGCGCGGGATAAAAACGCCCAGAAAGAACATGCCCACCAGCGGGCCGGCAATTGCGCCCATCAAACTGAAGGACGCCTGAAAATCAAGGAAATGTGTGAATGCCTGAATATTCAGGCACAGTTCAGAGCGTAGGCCTAAAAATTTTCAGCCTTCTCCGCACGAACCGTCATGATTCCACCCATTGGGCCAGCAGCAAACGCGAGACCGGTGGCGCAGCAGCCGAAGAACAGAACCAGGCATTTATTCACTATCTGTAATAATGTAGGGCTGGCTGGCTGATGTTTCACAATTGCAAGACCTGGTCTGTGTGAGGAATCAGCATGCTGATGGAGTGATTATGACTTTCGTTATTCGCAAAAACTGACACGAAAAATAAATTATATGACAAGCAACTGACCGCTGATCTAGCGTCATTCAGTTTGTGGCCCAAGACCGGTTTGAGGAAATCCTCCCACGTGACCGCAGCCTGTGAGTTCATGCCTGAAAATTTGGAAATGTTTTATGTCCGAAAATATTCAAATTATAGAATGGCATGAAAAAAAATCACAATTCTGAAAATTCTCACCTGAACTAAATGTGGACAGAGTTGAGCTGAACAGACAGGCGAGAAACAGACCGGGCAGGCCGGGAACGCTGCCTAGAAAATTTTCTCAGAAATTTTGAAAAAATCAACACATTTTGGCGACTGGAAAGTATAAAAACACGAAACAAAATAAACGCACGCAATGTTCTGACGGCATAGACAATGACCAACTGATCGCCCTTGTACTCTCCCGTGTCCAGCGGGTCACAACCCCATTGATGGAAGAAGGCCACCATCACCACACCTGTAAATACCACCGACTAAAAAAATTGGCGGGAAATTCAAAGTTTAAAAAAACTGCACAAACCAATGAAACATGCGGTCGAGCCGAGTACGATGAAACACGGCACGGTGATGAAGATGACGAGCCTGAATTACGAAGGAATTTAATGCATTTAAAGAGAAAATGTTAAGGGCTCCGCCCGCAGATAGACGTGAAACCCGAACATACGAAACATTTCAGTTCGTTTTTATACAGCGTCCACCGCAACGCATCAAGTGCACATCGTTCCGGGAAGAAATGTTTCGCATGTTCGTGTTTCCGTTTTTTCAATTTTCAATGCAATTTTCGGAAACCCGAACACGCGAAACATTTTGTCCCCGAAACCGTGTGCGGTTGCGGTGCACTGATGCTGGTGGTATGCTGCATTAAAGGGTGTGTCTAACGTCTCCTAACCCCATGTTTTGTTGGGTGGAATTGAAAGATGACCTCGAAAGGCCGCCGTGTGCAAGAAACCGCGTCTTCTAACTTGCCAAATCGCGAAATCTTGAGGGTTACTTTTCGAATTAAATCAATTTCCGGACACAAAATTCAGACTGAGCTGACGGAAAAAAGCTGCGAAGCGAAACACACACAAACCAGCTTCTATATGTTAAATGAAACATTCATTGTGTCCACAGTCAAGCCAGCAGCCGAGCGGTGTGTGTTGAGCGTCTACGTGCATTGTATAGGCGGCTGAGCCGCGCTTAAACATGCAATGTTTCAGCAGAATAATGCCAAACGTGAGTAGCGCCCACTCAAAAGCGCCTGGAGTTTTGTGTCCGGAAATTGATTTAATTCGAAAAGTAACCCTCAAGATTTCGCGATTTAGCGAGTTACAAGACGCGGTTTTTTGCACACGCCGACCTGTCGAGGTCATCTTTCGATTGCACCTCATAAAACCTGGGGTTAAGAGACGTTAGACACACCCTTTAAAGACAACCCAGAATGTTTCGTATGTTCGGCTTTCGGGCCTATCTGGGCGAGCTCTAAACCTTGTAGTTAGCATATAAACCGAGGTGACAATATCCACAGTTCACAAAAGCTCGGGTCACAGTCAACCATCTTTCGGCGCGTCATGCCAGATGGGCATTTTCGGAAAGATGAGAAACACGAACAACAGGGCCCAAGTGCACTTTTAAAAAATATATAAACGCACACAGATATATGTATATATATATGGCACCTTGATTTGTTGAGAGTCGGCAGAGAGCAGTATCGCTGCACAGCCATCTGGTTGAGGCCATAGAGTGACATCCAGAAGCCAAATGCACCGAAAGTGGACACCCAGATGGAGTTGTGCTGGAAAAAGTGTTCCGAAATGTTCGGGATACGGTCGGCTAAGGTTGTTTTTCACGCTCCAAGTTTTGCTAAAAATGTCCTTGAACCCGATTGTTTGGCTGGGCACACGAACGCTGCTGCAAACCGCGAGTAGTAGCCAGGCAGCCAGCTGACCGATGTTTCATTCACAAATACTATTACACAGCATTTTGGCCGTAAAGGAGAATGCCGAATAAGTCCCTTGGGGGGCTTATTTGCGACACGGCTTCGCATTTCATATTTCAGATAAATATTTTCCCAAATAAACCCCCACTACGTATCAGCGTGCGAAACATCTGAAGCTGAAAATGACCATAGATGAGGGCTTACTCGGGAAAATTTCCGAATAAGGATTCACTGGGAACTTGTTTTGGGGTGCTGCTTATTTGGCATTCTCCGGTACCCGAGGTCTGATTATTGTTGAGAAATGCTGCGAATGTGCTGTATAGCCAACCAATACTATTGTTATGGTGGACAAAAGCAAAAGATATGTACAATTTGTATAACAAAAACTGTCATTGCAAACTTAAAAAAGAAGCAACAATGGTGCCAAAAATGACACAAAGTAGCATTTACGCACCTGCAACGGATTGGGGTCCCAATTATTGGTCGCTTCCCATCGGCCCGTTTCACTGATCACTTCCCAAACTCGCTCAATACCACCGGACGCTGCCACACCTGCCACACAAACAGAAGTATGTATGGGGGAATTGCGTTGGTCTTTTTCTGCGGGGCATGGGAAAGCGGTGGAAAAAAAATAGCGGGCGCTGTTCATTTATTAAGCTCATACCTCGGACATTGAGCTTTGACTGTGAATAGACTTAGGCTTAGCACTACGCCTCCAAAAGTAGGTACACAATCTCTTTGAGCGGCCGTTGTTTTTGGAAAGCCGCTGTTTTGGCCATCGCTGTTTTTTTTTCACCGCTCTTTTGCATGTTCGCCGCACTTTTGTGCACACTGACGATGACCTGGTGCACCGTCTGTGAAAACAGAGACAAGCAGAAAATGGGCACAACTCAACCACAAACGTTTTGGTTGTATTTTCAACCGGTTGCGGATTGCATTTTCGTCGGCAACCCCCAGAAACCAACCCTTCACAATCATAATTGCCACGCCCAGATACATAAAGAACGCCTGCAGGGTGTCCGTCCAGACAACTGCCTTCAGCCCACCGATTGTAGTGTAAAGCGTGCAGACACAGCCGATGATCTGAGCGAATTATAAGAACGTGTTCCAATTATTCTCCTGTCTGCCGGTCAATTGGCCCCAGCCAGAGAGTGCACTTTCAGGGTTAGGCTTGGCGCCCCTGCTATAAACACACATAGTGTAAGCCTAAGCCTAAGAGACCTACGCCTAACCCTGAGAGTAAACCTCTGGTCGGGCCAATTGATCTAACCCTTCATTTTAAAGGACCCCATTTGCAAAACAGGACGTTTTAATTGTTTTTATAATTGTTTTTCCTACAATTGTTAAATTCTTTTAATTGTTTTTATATTGTTTTTCCTATAATTGTTAAATTCTTTTAATTGTTTTTATATTGTTTTTCCTATAATTGTTAAATTCTTTTAATTGTTTTTATAATTGTTTTTCCTATAATTGTTAAATTCTTTTAATTGTTTTTATAATTGTTTTTCCTACAATTGTTAAATTCTTTTAATTGTTTTTATATTGTTTTTTCCATCAGTTGCCAACACAAGCAATAAAAATGAATCTACTGTACGCTTGACTACTGTTAAACTTCGGGCTTAAATCAGCTCAGCAACCAATTGTGTCAACCAAGTCGGTCAAAAAAGCGTGTCATGGACAAAAGACAGCGGTTTTAGAAAGACACCCGCGATGTAAGGTGATCTTTGCTCGGGAGGGACAGTGTAGGCTTAACCCCAAGCCAAAGCCTAAGCCTAAGACTAAGTCTGAGCATGATGGCCAAGGTAGGTGCCTTCAAGTACCCGCTGTTTTGTCCGTGCCATAAAAACCAACCAAGATCCAGGGCCACGTTGGCGTGCCGGACACCCCTGAGATTGCGATAGCGGGTGAATACAGTACGACGGCCATGTAGAACACTGCGTGGAGCAGGAACACAGATGCTGCCGCCTGCAAAATGTTGTTCGATGTTCTATTTTTAGTCTCTATTGCGCTGAACGCGAGAATTTATCTAATCTTTTTTCTATTTCACATTGTGTCTCACGAGATGTTGCTTACCCGAAGGGCATGATATACTGTAGTAAGTTTCCTAATTCGTTGCCGTGCAGTGAGGTACGGCCCATAGTTAATGTCCAAATCTCAACCCGAAAATCAACTTTTGAAACATTCGGACACCAAACACACACGCACCTTGCCAGCCGGCCAGACAGCTGTGCGCAATGCTTCAGAACTGCGCGTGGTTGGGCGTTCGGGCTTAGACGCGGACATTAACTATGGGGCGTATTTTAGTGCACGGCAATGAATTTATTAGAAATTTGCTATAACAAAGCTGACAAAATCCAAACGCTGACAATGGACGCTGTGGTGATCGCCGACCCGCCTTGGTCAAGTGACTACTCCGCATTCAAGAAAATATTGTGAAATGTAACCGATGCCGCTACAATATCGCTCAGTGTGGAAGTTGTCTCAGACCCAAAATCGACAGTTTTCGTTGTTTTTGGAACCAATAAATTTTTTCTCAGGTCAAAAATTTAACGTGACACCAAGGCCGGGTCAATCCGATCCGGTCACCTGGTTTGATGGCGCGCCTATTTCGTCAGCTGCAGCTGAAGATTAAAGGGTCATTAAAGGATCATTCGCGGAGAAATCGGTGCACAAAACTCGTATAAAGACAGTTGAACACGTTCAATTTAAAAAAAGACAAAATAGAACAAAATAAAGATGTCCCGAAAGCTCACACATTCAATCAGGGTTGAAAAAAAATGCTTTTTAATTAACGAGCTTTTTTAAAAAAAATTTTTTTTGATTTTTTTGACGAAGCAAATGACGTTTCAGGATAAATGAAATCGATACAACTTATTTTTCAGAAATTGAAAAATTTTGACCCAATTCTTATAAAGTCATTGTGCGACCAATTATGATGGCGCGCCTATTGCGTCAGCTGCAGTTGAAGATTAAAGGACCATTCGCGGACAAATCGGTGCACAAAACTCGTCTAAGGGCAGTTGAACACGATCAAGATTAAAAAATACAAGAACAAAATAAAGATGTCCCCAAAGCTCACACATTCAATTATATACCTTCCGCATAACGACGGTGCCAAATCTGTCCTCGAAATATTCGTAGATGCTGATTGGTTTCATGTCGAAGAATATCGGAATGAAGAACAGGCCACTGACGGCGAACGCAACGGCACCAGTCAGGTAGTAGATCCAGAAAAGCAGACCTGGCGTAAAGCACTAATGAATGAATATGGTTGTGGCGCATTGCACACAGATGAGGACCCGGTGCACCACCCGGGAAGCAGTGAAAATGAGTGCGTATACTCCGACAATACTTTCGGGAGAAACTTTTCAAACGCGTTGCCTGATCCGTAAAGCGCACGCAGCTCGCGCGGCCAGCTGACGTTCGTATCATTTCGGAAATCACCACGTTACACTGTGTGTTCAGTGGCTGGCAGTTACGTGACCGCTGCAGCTGACGCACGCATAATGGGCCTTGCGAAACAGGCAACGCGGTTGAAAAGTTTCTCCCAAGTGAATTGTCAGGGTACATATATGGAACATTTTGGACACATTTGATCGTCGCATGTACAAGTGTTATCAGTACTGTTCAGAAATAGCTGATGGATGATGCCTAAGGACCATGACGTGATCCTCATCCGGTATCGAAGCTGCTAATGGAGGGCTGTAGCTCTTGGCTTGGCTACGGAACTTTCTGTAGCTTTACGGATGGCACTATTTGTGAAAAGTGTGGAAGTCGATGATCAGTTGTCGAAATTAGAGTGTCAGCACACAAATTTGAAACGTCTAATCAAGAAAGAACACCGAACCAAGTTCAGCTGAGTGAGTCCCGCTTCTATAGGCCAACACCGTTGTCATGCATTCAGGTCAGAGCTCAAAACATTGAGACGCAAATCCTCAGTATACGATCATGTAGTTGAGTGTTGAAAATGACATCTTAACATTATTTGGTGACGTTTCGCCTCCTAGAGTACACTAACCACGTTGATAAATCTCGGATGGAGTGCCCAGCATGGTGACACCAGACAGAAACGTGGTCAATAGTGACAGCGCAACGGGAATCGTGGGCATCTTGCGACCGCCCATCAGAAATTCGAGTGTTGCCTGAATCAGAAAGGCGAAGGTTATCGGGGAGAATATTGGACAGGATTCAAACCAAGACTCGACTAACTCGTTATTGATGCATTTAATTGTCTTTTTTCATGTAAAAAGACTATCCTCCACTTATATTGCTTTTTCCATGGGGTAGGTATTCAGCGGTTTTCTGTGATGTGCAGAACATTTTCTGCTTCTTTTTTCTTCATACCATGTCAAACTCGTCAATTGTTGCTTTTTGTTTTCAGTTTACCAACTTGGATACCTGGCTTGAAAAATGCAAAAGTCCTGCCTGCGGATCTAACAGGCGCCGGAAAAAAGTCTATAACTGTACAAGCCAAACCTTTTTCTTTTGCACCAAAACCTTAGAACTAAATTTCACAAATCCACAACAATCTACCCCAAATCACAATCTACAATCTACCCCAAAATTTCTCCCCGTATCACGAAACTTCACCTGTGATTCAGTGGGTCTTTTCCGTTCCAACTGCCACGATCGAATGGCGTGATAGACGCCAACGGCGAGCGAAAACAGCAGAAACGCGGCGAAAATCAAGTAGTCCCACACGACAAAACTGTGCTCTTCAGCCATTTTTTGAAGGATTTTTTTGGTCGTTCTTTGTTTTTTCAGTTGAATATTTTTCTTGGTAGTGCTTTTTCTGGAAGGAAAATGTTGCGGATTTTGTGGAATCGCACAATTTTCAAGATCGGATCGAGCAAATTGCAAGTGAATATCAAAGAGACAAGGCGCATTATCAAAGTCACCGCAGCAGCAACAAAACTGAAAAAAACCCCAACCGCAAAACAAACAACAATGTGCAGGATATCTCAGGTACACAGGCACCTTTATAGGCACCCAAAAGCAACTGGAAAACGTTACACACAAAACGGCAAATAACGTGTTTTGTTATTGTGACTCAAAATCTGATGTTGTTGTCATGTCAGGCGGTTTTGCACGCAGGATTAAAAAAACGAGCAGTGAGGGGCAATCACAACACCAGGATTTTATTTAGGTATTACGTCTCCGGTTGTGCCATTGTGATCAGTGCTGCTGTCACCACAGTTTAGAGAGAGACCCAAAAATGTTCGTTTTGTAACGCTCGAGTGGTACAATAGGCAATGTTTGCTATTCTGTTGTGCAGAAGCTGTTCACACCTGTCTATACGCACAAGTCATAGGTCAAGTTTTGGCTACATACGTAATGCTCACTCACAATAAATTATAGTTTTTGAAAAGTGTGGGGGTGCAGCAAAACTATGTTAAAAAAATAACACCGACAAACAACGCAGATCAGTAACTGGAATTGTCAACAGATAAAAATTTACAAATGCAGAACATATGTAAACCTAAACATATTGCATTGGTGCAGTGCACATTTTTGAAATGCACATGCGCATATGCGCAACACACATGGGTATCAAAGTCGAAGCTTGTGCACTGCACTCTGACATTCACTTTGCGGCAAATGTGACGTACAAAAGTAAGTTTACATGCCAAAACTATAAAATGATATAATATTATATAGGAAAACCAGTCCAACCCCGGTTGGTAACCTTGGCCCCACGATGCATGTTAAAACACGCGAGTGTTTGCTGCACTGCTGATGCAAACTATGCTGGCCAAACTTGAATGAATGTACCTACGTAGATGTATAGGTGAGTTGTACACCACTGCCATGTCCACACAAAATATTTCAGATTGCTGATGTCCCCTGATTAGCTTTTGTCAGAATATCGTTGTGTGTAAAAAACCTGTTATTCCGCCTGGTCCCGGGAATGCTGCCCGCACCTGCACCATATGGAATCATGACCTGTCAATGTGTGATACCCTCAAAGTGGAAATCCTTCCTCGGCGTGTAGTGGATATTTTCGGGGCTATTTTGGACCAGATCTGCTGTTAAACCACGTAATTACCACTCGATATGGCTGATATTCTCCTGGTGCACCGTGTGAAATGGGCAACTCACTATCTTGCTGACAGCGCGCGAAAAATAATACACGTGATTTGACCATATCAATGCAGTTGGATTCAACGAAGGATCAGTTGGGTGGGCAGAGAAAAAGTCACTCAAAGCAAAACCAACTTCGAGTGCGAGCAATATTGACTTGTGAAGCACCTCGATCCGCAGCGAGTTCCGGCCTGGTCCCAGTACCTAACGTTAGGGGCTAGGGCCATGTAAACAACGGGTCGACCCGACCACGAACCTAACAATTACCACAAGGGGTCACGGGGCGGGGGGGGGGGGGTGAATCGGTTCTCAAACGCCACGTATGTCCCCGCATGAGTCTCACAAAATATCGTTTACAATGGGGCGGTGGAAATTGTCGTGAGAAAACGTGGAGAATTGGTCGGTTATGATACTACATCGGCTCAGGGTTTGGTGCAAGGCTAAGTCAATTTTCCAAGTGTCTTGGGATTTCCCAGTAAGCGTACCCGGGGGGGGGGGGTTATGACAATCATGCCAAACATGTGACATGAACGTGCATCTGCATACACCCGATTTGCGTACCAGCCTGAACTTCACTCTGTTTCCGCACCATGTGTGGATTTGTTGTGCGTGTGTGCATTCGATTTTCGATATTTGGTGGGCCATTCAGATTCGCGGTGTCCTTTGCGCCCATCCTCCCCTTCCATTTGCCAAAGAAAACGTCGAATACCGTATTGT
>JASAMV010008677.1:0-12388 GCA_030248065.1 Rhynchonema sp. JSB1_4
GTGAGATTTTATATTAATTTGGGCAGGGGCAGCGTCGATACTCCCAGTGTCAGTAGAATCCAGCAGTGGCTCGAATATCCGCTATCTTTGTGACTGTCAGAGTTACGAAAAATCAGAGACAAATGCTACTATTCACGAAACGGTGGTGTGGAGAGTTGTGTGGAAAGTTTAGTGGAACGCACAGTGAAAAAGTTAGGTTGAAAACCAGTGCGACGGATAAAGTTCACTGAACAATTCGCCTTCGGTGGAAAGTTGGGTGGAATCGCTCGTCTAATTTTCGCACGCAACAACGAAGGAAATGGAAACACCCAACCAACGTGCGTTTCTACAACACACGCCAGCATGTATTATTTATCACCACACGAACGGATTTTTCCCACGCAAAAACAGACGCAGCCCCACACGCCCACCACCGCTTCGTGAATAACCAGCCACAGGCCCAAAATTACTTGCCCAGCATTGGCAAGACACCACAAAAGTTCAACACCCATGATCTGTTGTTCCTGATCAGCAGGGAATGGAGTCCAAGGCATATTATAATTTCTGGTCCACATTTAGGCGCCATCACCGAAAACCTTCAAGAGGACTCATGAGCGCGCTGTTGGAGTACAGGGTCGAGATAAGTACATTCATCGCAAGGTTGTGATCTCGTAAACAATCCCATTATGATCACCTGAAGCTTTCACGTAACTTCTCTAAGCTCAATTCAGCCAAAACAGCAAGCACAGTTGACCGGACACCGCTCACGCATTGGACGTTCCCGCTCCGCGGAACCAGCAGTGGCGGGATGGGATCCCGAAGTTAGTGTACTTTTATCTTTCCAGACTTCGCGCAAAAGCAAATAATTTTTTGGCTTTCAGCATCAGTGCAAATATCCAGGATGTACGGCGATTTACGAAAGAAATGCGGCAGGTCTGGAGCGCGCCATCGTCACCATCCCACACACAAGCATGACAGAAATCGTGGTTCAGGCTGCCCGTCCTGTGACAAAAAATTTGCCAGTAAACGGAACAGAAACAGACACGTGAAATCTGAGCACTTGGGCGTAACGCATCAGTGTGAGACTTGTCAGAGCACTTCAAATGGAAGGTAGATTTGACACGACATCGAAAAAAGCACCACCACAAGCGTCGCTGAGTTGCTTAGGTCGCAAATTGTGTATTGAATAAACGTGTTGCGTTTTTTAACAGAGAAAGTTGAGAAAAATAGAATATTCATAGTAAGGGCAAGGGCATGAATTTTACAAGATATGCCTCTTTTTCACCGATATTTTTATGATTCTGTTCTGTTTGTAACGGTTCATGACGGGCATAAATCCAGTTATTGTACGCTTGTTCATTTGTTGACAGTGAGCTCGTGCTTGTACTGTGTACTGTATGCATCCAAGCGAATACAGACATGAATGATATGAAGGTGATATGAATACTGTTCGGCTTTGCAACCTGGTTTCCACAGTGAGGCCGATCATCTGGCGCATATTTCCGCAGTGCATCCCGAGCACGCACTCCATGGCAAGCTGGCGCTGGTCACAGTGGCAGTCAACGAGAAGAGTTGGAGCTGAAGAGAAAGAAGCTCCCGCGTTACCGTTCCGCTAAACCAGCAGTGCCGGAATGGGACCGTAAAGTTTGTGCATGTAGGTCTTTGTGACTATGCGTAAAAGTAGATAAATAAATTTATAACTTTCAGCATCGGTACAAGCGTCCAGGGTGTGGGTTTTTTTGCGAAAGAACTGCGCAGCAAGGTCTGTGAGCTCACTATCGTCAAAATCCCAGCCACAAACATGACAGAAATCGTGATTACATGTGTTCGCTCTATCATCTGTAAGGGTGTTCCAATATTGCATTGTGTCCTAACACACTGCATGCAACCATTGCATGCACCGGAGAATGCTTAATAAGTCCCCTGTGTGCTCATTGGGGACACACAATTCGGATTTGAGAACATCGCTGAAAATGACCATAAATGGTCGCTTATTCGTAAAATCTTCACTGGGGCTTGAATCATTGTTGATGTGGCACACGTACGGTGGATTGTGTACTGATGCCATTGCGGGTCAACCAGTCGAGCTGCTTCGACCGTTTATACACACTGAACAGACAGAAGGTGTCGATTGTAAAGAGGAAAATTCCAGTTTAAAGGACATACCCGTTGAAAACCACATGATAAAGAAAATGACAGCTAGCGAGCTAGAAATTTAGAACGGAATAAATTTGTTTCTCGTGATTATTGTTAAATGTTTGGAAAGTCTTTCCTTACATACATAAGCGAATATGTGAGCAGTGACAAAATTCCACTTGGCTGGTCAATACTGAGGTTCAACATTTTCATACTGGTGCATCAGTTCGTTCCGGCATTTCAACAGTGATCTTTCTCGGCTGGTCTTTGGGCGATGAGATTCGTTCATCTGAAAATATCGAATCGTCATCGGAGTCCGAATCGAACGCTTCGTTCAACAGCTTGAATTGATCGGTGCTGCCGGCGGCGGCGCGTTTCGGGTTGCTTCGCTTCGCGCGCCCTTCATGCGGTCGATATTTGAGTCGAGCTTGACGATCGGCGCGACGATACAAACAGATGCAACCCTGAAAAGCAAACTGCAAACATATGTACTGTATGTGTGTGCCGTTGAACAATATTATGGGCAATTCATAGGTTATGACATGCACATATGTATACGATGGCCTAAAATTGGCTAAGCTAGGTTGAGGATGACGTGTGGGAAACTCATGTGAAAAGGCTTCAAAAAATGACATAAAAATGAGTTGCGTGGTTTTCGGACACTGGAAATGCGAAAATGGACTTTTTTGGTTAAGACATTTTGGGTTCAAGAAATCGCAAGGCACCAATTTTTGGGCCCAAATTTGACGAGAAGTGTTTCTTGGCCCAATATGCCCGGACAAAAAAACGATATGATTTGTGGATTGCCCCGTGTCCGAAACTACCTAATTGTTAGCCTATTTGACGTTTTTTTCGCATGAGTTTCCCTCATGATCTTTGACCAAGTGCAACTACTTTTTGACCGCCACGTGTACGCATGTTTCGAACACCACGATTGACTCCAGTTAGGAAGTATTTTTATCAACGTATCTTAAAAAGAACCAATCAATGAATTCAACACAAACCACCAACCAGCACAATTCCGACGAAAAACATTGTTAACAATAACGCCCACTGTGTTATGGACAGATGCAGCAACATCGTCTGCTGTCCTTGGTTACGTTCAAACGCAATCGACGGTTTCTTCGGATGCTCTTTGATCTGCTTTGCTGCTTTTTTGTCCTCAGTTTTCTTTGACTTGGCCGCTTTCGGCGTTGCAGTTCCAGGGGCTTGCGCTTGCGTCGCCGGTTTGGCGGGCTGTTTGGGCGGGGGGACGGTGGCTTTGGCATTGGAAGCAGGGGGAGGAGGTGGTCTCAAGTCACGATCACTGTAGTCGTTGAATGGATTAGGAACAAAGCCGGGTGGCGATACCATAGGATTGGAAACTGGTTTTGTAGCTGTTGCTGCGGACCCGGATTGAGGTGGTGGCGGAAGGACGGCAGCCTGTTGACCGACTTGCGACACTTGACCACCAGCTTGACCGGTTGACGTGTTGCTTTGGTTGGCGGCCGCGAATTTGGCCATCGCGCCGCTGGATACCACCTGAAAATTTTGGACCAACTTCGAACATGATTAGGTGCCTTCAATATTCCCAATCTTGACACTGGAAAGAATATACGCCAGACCAACAAAAGGGATAGTGCCCATTGTGTTTGATGAAACGAACCTTTTTGGCCAGCCTCTTAGCAACTCTGTTTACAATCTGAAAACTCATACACGACGCTTCAGGTTATTTTTTTAAATTTGCTGTATTGTTTGGGCACCACTGATCCATATTCTGCCCAACCCACCACTAAATGGGCACGACAACGACATTAAATTGACCCAGCAGCTACGAGGCTGCTCCCCAGTTATAAATCGACAAATCTCAAAGCACGGAAGGCTGGGATAGCCCGCGGCTGGGATCTAGCCTGCTGCTGTGTGTTACCGACAGCGCAACAAACTTGGAAAACATGAAAAGAATATTCGCCTTCAATCACCTTCGTAACCACATTCTGGAAACTGGTCGAAACATCCTGCACGTCCGCGACCGTTGTTAGATTCGAGCAGCCCAGTCCGACCGCGGCCACAAACGCGTCAGCGGGCATGTTGGCAGCGAGTCGTCTCATCGGCAGAGTCACCGGCGACGTACAACTCTGGCCGTGCGCAATGTCGCTGTGAAAGGGAATATTGTGAAAGATAACGTATAAGACAACAGGCAGTGCGTTAGTTTGTTCTGTTTTCACAGGTGGGCGGCAGAAGGTCAGCGAGCGCGAATGCTGCAGAAAATAACTCCAAATTCGGTGGTGAGAACTGCTACATAGGTTCCTCAAAGAACCAATGCTGCGCCCAAAATGCATGAATAAGACTGAAGTAGACTGTTGACTGGAATAAATTGTTGTTTCTGTGTTGAAACAACAGCCAATCATCTGATGGTGATGATCACACTTGAGGGGAAAGCAGAGGCAAATAATTCACTGGTTCAACTGCGGGAAGAATTTCTGTCACGCATTATTCAGATATGAGTATGAACCGGAACATCCCATCCTGCATATGCTGCACTCACTTCTTCACCATCATCTTGAATGCCTCCATATTATATTCAGCTGCAGTTTGTGGCGCAGACAATAGGTCGACGGTGGATGACTTTGATCTGGCCAGCAAGACTCGATTAACTTTGGTTTTTAGAATCCATTTCAGCAGCGACATTGGGATCTTGATCTTGTTGGTGTTGACGTCGAATTGGATTCCTGAAATGTGCCGAATTTCTCATTATCAGACGAAAAGGCTGAGGTTTGGGAATTCCAACTTGGCTACACATTTTTATTCCAAATCACACAAAGAAAAGTATTCATTTGGACATCCAACTAACCGTCGACCATCAAGCTCGGTATGACGAACAAGCGCGCCTGCGTTTGCAGGATCAGCTTGAAGGCCGTTTCGTACATTTTCTCACACAACTGCACCGCGGCGGACTTGGTCACGGCAACGACACCTATAATGATAAAAATTGTCGTTTTCATGACAAATTCGAAATCCCTTGAAAAATCAGGGTCGTTGTTGTCCGAACCAATATCATTTTTGGTGTCCGCACTGCCAGTGGCGCGTTGAACGCCGATGAGCAGAATTCTGTACGGTTTGAGTCCGCCGGGACTTGGCTGTTGACCCATGGCAGCGCCCAGCAGATTCGTCAACATATCGACACCAGGATTCTGCTCACCGATCTCGATGACCTACAATATCTTTTTTGAGAGAAAATGTGGTTTTGGCATGATGTTCAAACATCATCAAGTTACTATTGGAGCACGAGCGCACAAACAGGTTGATGTTCAACAATGATTCGAGGGACATCTGCTGACTGCGCTGATGTTTCACAACACGAACATGAGTTTCGTCAAGTGTTGCCACACACAAACGGTGCACCAGGTCATCGTCAGTAGAAAGCAAGCAGGCAACCTTCAGAAACGCGCGCCGGCTTCCGGAAAACATGCTTGGGGCATCAAGATGTGGCTTTGCTGCAAGGCGTTACGAAACACAATCGGGAGCGGCGATCGAGTCACATGGCTTGCTCACGCGACTGGCATGCAAAGATATTTCAAGATTTTCTGAAGGAGCCAGGTGACCGACATTTCCACTGGTCGAGGGCGATTCCAGCCATGACTAAATCTCATAATACATATCCGCAGGGCAAAACGTCGCATGAGCAAGCAAAATCCCATCCGATCACCGAGTTTCACACAGCGAGAAACCCACAATCATTACGCACCTGTATTCTCGAACCGCCCGGCCAGTCCAAATACTCCACCGATTTTTGCGTACATCGATCCAATCGTGGTTGTAAGTCATTGTTCATATAATCCTGAAGCGCATGGTCCCCGCTGATCAGGCTCAGTTGAGCAACAATTGTGACCAGGTATGGAAAGATTGAGCGCATATTCACGAAAAATTGAACGAAAACAATTCTGAAAAAGCACTTTACGCACAGCAAGCAAATGGTGTGCTTCGACTAGTTGAAATGCGTTGAAAAGCAGAATTGAAACCAAAAGAATCAATGCAGATGAGCAAAATGTCTAAGACGTCAACGTGGCATTACATTGCATGCATGAGACAACGCCCCCAAGCAAAGTGCATGTAATGCGATGCAACACTGATAACATTTAGTGTGTGCGTAGCGCGTGCATGCAATACGGAGCAGGTAGACAAAAGTCCAAAGTTTTGTGGTTGCAACTGTGCATGCAGCAGTGCGCATAATCAACGCATAATGTGGGTGTGTGTGCCAACAGCGCGCTCGCGCAATTCCATGACACATACCAGATAATAAAACGGTTCAGCAACATGTGCAGTATTATCGCGCACACTTTTTCTGGGGGTTATCAATGCCCAAGTTTTTTGGTACAAAAGTTAAAAATTGAAGTGCAAGTGCTCCAATAACTGAATTGCCATTTTTGGCTGGGATGCCACAAAAAAGGGCTGAAATAGAAAACTCCTTTATCGACTGAAATTTTCACGAAACAATTTACATCGGATGCAAGGCAACAAGGAAAAGCATTTTGCCACCAACGTAAGATAACAACAATAAATAACAGGCCGGTCAATGTATAATACTCGTATTCACAAAACTTTGTTCGCGTAGATACATAGCTAATAGGAAATTAGAATTATGAAACTTGGAGAAATCAGAGAATTCTTACGACGCCTGAAGCAATGAGGCGAAGCGAAAGGCGGTAACAATAATAAACATGCGTACATACACGCAACAGATAAAAACAGAAAAATATGGCTGCAAATATATTATTGTACATACAAAAGAAATATAATACAATCGGGAAGACTGATAAAGATTTCACCTAAATAAATTTGAGGTCCTCAACAGGGGGCGTAGCTAGGTCTGAATTTAGGGCTCCTCAAAACCCAGATGAAGAAAATTTCAAGGACACCGTTTTATGGTAAAATTAGGCACCAGCAATAAAGACCATGTTTGCACGTGGTGGAGTTCTAAAAAAACACTCGCGCGTTTATACTTATGTTCTGTCAATTGCAAGCGCGGTTGCTTTGAGAACACCAACTCAACTAGTTGATGATTTAAAAATTTAATTTCGATAATAACAACATACAAAAGTGATTGACCAAACAATTAAGCAACGATGATCATCAGGAAACAAACAAAATTGCACAGACATGAGATTAGAAAGATTGCGAGCCCCAAAAAATATTAATAATATGAGATGCACAAAAATCGCACCTTTTAAACTTTTATTTACAGCATGGACATTCTTACACACATAACAGTTACCGGGTAACCGCACTACTCAACTCCAAACAGCACCCATCATAACCCCCTATTCGGTCTGTATGCGGTGGCCTCGAACAAGGGGTCCTCGTCAGAGACCTCCATGGCAACGGCGGGACCATTCGGGTTGGTGAAACCTATACGGTCATCAACTCCGGTGTTGTGATGGTACCTGAAATGGAAAGGGCAGGACGAATTTTCACAACATAAAAAACAGCAGTTTCAGCTGCCGCTAATTTGGCTGAACCATCCGTTAGATAATTTTATGATTGTAAACCTTTCTTTGTTACACCAACTTGGCGGTTTTTTTTCATGAGACATAACATCGAAAATAACAATAAAGTTTGAAAGAGCGGATTGATTCTCGTGTGTAGCATCACACCAAAGATCCAAGTCTTCCACAACTGAACACATCAATCAACGCCGCCACCCACCTGGCAGCATGCTTGGTGAGCGTCAACACATCCTGTTCCTGTGAATGTGGGTCGAAAAAGTCAGACTCATTCTCAGAGTCCGATAGTGGAATCGGCGCGAATCCTCGTCCGTCCGGTCGTTTCAGCGGGGAACGACGTGGTGACGAGTCGTTGTCACGATCGCGGTACATGTAGCACAGACACAGCTGCAAGTGTGTGTGGGGGGATGTGACACGACATCAGATGTCGGGAAATACTTTATTTTCAAATTTTGAGCGCGCTAAGTCGGTTACTGTCGTTGTCAATGTGACGTGGGTTGCGTGCGACTCACTTCATACACTTCGAGAACAGCCGAATTTGATAATTTTCCTTTGAATGGCTTGGTAGTGAGACCAAAACAGACGGACAAAGCGCGAACACAGCCAAATGTGTAACCCCCCCCCCCAAGTTTGATCACCGATTTGTAGCGTGCCGCATAACCCATACTGTCGGTTTTGTGGATTTGCAACCGTACACCCGCGGGTATCGACCTTCTCGTGTCCTTCTGGCGCACGAAACCCCACACGCCCGCGCGCGAGGCCTGAATTGGTTTATCTGTTGTTGTTTTGTATTCCTTTCAATGCAAAGCACTAACTGCTCGTGCTTAGATTCTAGCAAGTCATTCTTGCGTGAAAGTCTTACGTTCCGCAACTATCGAAAACACGAAGAACGTACCTTGGTTTTAGCACGTTGAAGGCGAATATTATCTACGACCGGGCATTGTTCAACATGAAGGCGATTTCTGATCATTAAAAAGAAGAGGGCAACAAGTTGTCAAGCAGCGACAGAAAGAGGTCATTCTCGGGTAAAACATCAGCAAAATGCGAAATGGATCTCGTGCGGGGAGAACCACACGCAGACGCAACGAACATGTTTTGATCTGTTTCTGCAACAAATTTGCCGGGATCTGCTTCTGTTTTGAGATTCGATAACAAAAAATGATCCAAAATAATCCCCCATGTGTACAGTGGTGTAGCTACCCAGGCGGCGCCGGCACCCCCGCGGCAACCGTGTGCTGTAGGGGAGGGTCATCCGGCAGGAACAAAATATGTTAGGTCTAGATATTGATGAAAATGCACTCTAAAACGCTAATTTCGCGCGTGGCGCTCGATTTTTCGCCTATTTGGAGGGGAATACTGATTTGATACCATTTTGAGCCAAAAATCGCAACCCACTATGCCAGCCGGGGCTTCCACTGCTACACCAGTGCCTGTGTATGAGAATAGGCCAAACACCGTTCACTGGAGGATTATTCGGAAACAATAGTAAATTTCCAAATTCGTCGGCGCATAGTAAAAGACATAGTTAATATCAGGTTCTAAACCCGAAACTCAAATTCTGAAACATTCGGACCGCCAACATGTACGCAGCCATGCCAGCCTGCCAGGCAGCTGCGCGCAATGTTTCAGAACCGCGCATGGTTAGCGTTTAGGTAGGTTTATAACTTGACTTACTTGGGCCGCGCATGGTTAGTGTGCAGGTTCGAGATTTACTAATCCCCCCACCCTTGTGTCCCCCCCGACAACATTAAAAACTATGGGGCCTAGTTTACTGTTTGGCGCCGCATGCGAGTTTCTGCGTTGTAAATATAACGCAATTATTACCACCAAATAATCCCCTGGGGACTGGACTATTCGGGGGGGGGGGGTTATTTGGCATTTCCCGGTATATTTCTACACAACAATAATACGACTACTTTGCGCCAAAGCCCCAACAGCCACACCGTTCTGATCGTCTCGACAATCGCATTCGTGTTTTCGTTCGTCAATTTCTGCACCAAAGACTCAGACTGTTCATAGCAGCAGGCCAACTGCACCAGCAGCATAGGTGGGGGTCGGGCGTCCAAATCTCGGTCCTCAGAACCGTAACCTGAACAGACAGGGCGACATCAAACTCGGCGATCTGATCGAATGTGATCTGCCTTGGTCACGTGACTTTTTTTACGAATTAAGGACATTAAGAAATTTAGTGCTGCCGCTATTTTCGTCCAGCGTAAGAGATGTTCCCCAACCAAAAATGAATAACTGATAAGCTGGACGAAATTAGTGGCTCCAGTACATTTCTTAATATTCTTAATGCAAGAATCACGCGTTTCAAAGCAAGTCACATCCGATCACCCAGTTTGATGTCGACCGCAGTGTTTGTTAGTGTCCATGCAATCATTCAAACATTCCACAACGAGGCGAAATTTTGATAGTGGTCGACAATCAAGCAAGATGCTGGCCAAAAACGAAAATGAGTGTCATCACAGGCATCAATCAGAGCGAAAATGTTTCGCGACAGGTTGATAACTGTGACGGCTAAATTTCATTGCTCATCTCTCTTCCGATCAATGAAACGTCCATGGTCAAAAACGCAAAAAATCGATGCCAACATCTAACCAGACAACAGCCAGACGTGTGTACCGATGTCCGATACAGAAGGCCGCGTGACAGCATTCTCGGAGCACATGTCGAATTTACTGTCTGAAGCGGGACTGTTTCCAATTTATAAAAGGTCAAAAAAGAAAGTGATAAGGGGAGGTAAAAAATGCAGTCTTTGAAGACCAAAATATCATTGAAACATTTCCACAACACACACAGAGGCTTTCAGAGGCCGATAACAAAGTAAACGAAGCCGAGGAAAAAAAACAATTAACAAACTTGCGCGCCAAAGTGAAGAAATCTAAGCTGATCATTATTCTATAAAATGAAGCCAAACAACAGGAACACGGCCAAAAACAATTGACACACAAAGATTGAAGCATTTGCTGATAACCAACCCCGGTCGTCGATCAATTTGTGATGTTGCGCATAGGTGTGTGCCAGTGATTCAATGAATGAGCGTTGTATGCCAGATAGATCGGTGTCAGCCAAGCCATACTGCACCCTTAGACCACCGCGCGTGAACAGCAGCATTAGACCTAGCGACGGGACGGTCGACTGAAAAAAACGGCGTTGAAAGTGATTTTCAAATGGGGGAAAACTCAGGATCGTATCAACTTTGCGGGCGCGGGCCATGGCATACACGCTTGGCATGGACTTACCTTTGACATGTCGTGGTGCTTTGCCTGGGGTATACCTAAAGCAAGTCCATGCCGAGCCTATGCCAAGTGTCAGGCGATGCCATAGCTGGTCCGCAAGCACTGAGTGAGCAGAAACAAGACACATGTACAGTACGTGTGAGCGTGTGATACGCCAAGCGGTCAGGTGATTTAGGGCCTCCTTAGTATGAGTAGAAATAGTATAAAATTATAAGAAAATTATTTCCAAAAATATTATGCACAAGTTTCCCATTTCCATTTTCCAATATGACCAGGCATTCTGGAAAATGGAAATGAACAAAAACATTTTAAGTGTAAATGCTGACCAACCAGCGCTCGAAACCTGAGTGGTATGTGGCACAAAAAAATGTTTTGTCAAATACTAACACTTGTTGCTAAATGTTTTCTTTCATTTCCATTTTCCCGTATGCCCTTAGTGATAGTCGAAAATGGAAAACTTGGACATAGAAAATATTTTCATTTCCAGTTTCCACTAAGACTAAGGGAGCCCTAAAATCGACGAAAAAGTGCGTGTCTCGCCATCTCTGACAAAGGCCCAACCTTAATCTGATCAACCCAGCCCTGCACGTCCGGTCTGATCGCGCCCGCTGACGAGCAACTACCGGTGCTGTTGGGCAACTGGGGCACAACTACGATGCTCGCGTCACGCATAAGACTGTCTCCGGACTGAAAAAGACGAACACAAAATAATAATTGGTGTCATGATTATAAACGGTTTACTTATATTTAGTTATCACCAAGTGTTACAAGTGAAATTGGTGTTGATGACTTTTGCTATTTTGAGAGGAGAATGCGTTAGGAACAAAACGGTTTCGTCAGCTACGGCTAGTCATTCTCACGTGAAACATCAGCAAATATTGAGCAATAAAACCACATTCCACTCTGGATAACGTGATGAACATTAAATTTTTAGCAACGTTGTTCACAAAAACAGACAAACTGTAATTGAGAATAGAAAATAATTGAATTGCTTCCCTCGTTTTCATTTATTGGCAGTGAGAAAACTGAAAACATAATTGACTAAACTAATTGAAATTTTTGCTCCTCTCCATCTGCTGATGTTTCACGCGAGAATGACATGCCGTAGCTGACGAAACTGGTTTGGTGACCAATCGATTTTCTGGACTGTTGACAATATGGACTGATCCCTATATGCGCCCTCTGAGCCCGACATTTGTCGTTTGACGAGGACGAGGATTAATGCATAATTTTCAGTTCTGCTAACATGTCCTGTGATCTGTCCTGATGTCCGTGATCTTTCTCTCTCCTTGGCGCTTTTTGTAGCTTTTATTTGCTGTGGTTTTGTTATAACCAGTGTTGTAACTATTTTCATTTCCGTAATTGTCCCACCCGGTCTTGTAACTGTGCTTCTATCACTAATTTACGTGCATGGTTTTATGCGTCACTGAGAGCAATAAACCAACCAACCAATCGATTTTCTATGAGCCATTGAAATAGCAATGAAAATTGCAGGAATTATGCAAACCTATTTGACATGACATTCACACGCACAGCTAAACATGCCACAAG
>JASAMV010008679.1:0-11167 GCA_030248065.1 Rhynchonema sp. JSB1_4
TGTGGTATTTTGTTACCGGGCGGTCTTATGGTAAGTAGGAGTGGTTCCTTTTTGTAATCATTGTCAGAAATGATCTCTCCCATACTCCGAGAGCTGAACCACCACAACCATGAATAAGAATTGAACTTCACTTTGCGAAAGTTCTAGAAAGTAATTCTTCAGGATGTGCGCAACTTCTCATAAAACTGAACAACATCACGTGCTGCACCGCAGTTTGTTTTTATAACGATGATCCGCTCAAAACATCGCTCAAAACCACGCGCCACGCAGTTAACCCGATATGTCATCTATGTTTTTCTGGTTGTAACGGGTACCATGAAAGTTTTCGGCGATAGTGTTCCACTAAGGAGCTTGAGTTTTTGTGTAAGCCCAGAACTTTCCAGTTCTCTGCCATTCGAATATCATATCTGTTTAGAATTGAAAGAGGGCTTCGATCCGGACCCATTGCAGGTCCCGAAGCTTCAAAGGACACAAGCAGTATACACAACGGTGTTTCCGTTCAAATAAGAAACCACGAGGTGAATCCCACACCAAGATAAACTTTTTGCTATACGACCGCGTACCAACAATTCACAAAGATAATTCTACCACAGCATTTTTTGATGTAAAGTTCTGGCTCCATAATCGCACAGCTGTGTGCGGTTGAGCGAAAGGCCATACAGGATTCCAATTCAAATGCACATAAAACAAAGTCTGGTGTACACAATTATACCTATATGTACACTGACATTTGAATGCCTGGAGCGGAAGTTTTTTGGTGTTTCGCGTTGGTTGGTAGATGTCGACAGGACAAACTTGGTTTCAGATTTTGCTTGTTGAACTCAACACCTGTGCTGACTGTTGTTGACTGCTGTTTCGCCCAATCATGGTAAGCTGGCGCGGCTGCATACTGTATTATTGGGCATGAGATTGGCTTGGCCAGGCCTTTGAGAGGTTCATTTGGATCATGCTTTCGGCAAGATGCAAAACGAATTTTGGAAAGCGCAATCGCAATCAGCTGCGCGCAATCAAACGTGTTTGCGCTGAAAATTGCACGCGTGTTGTGAAATGTTTTGAAACATGCGCAAACGCCAACTTATTGCGCGCAACTGACTGCGCTATCGGGATATCGCCCAATGTTTCACGGCACTATTTCCAAACACAGCCGTCAGACGAGGAGCTCCGCGTGTTCTTCGACAAATTTGACAAGGAGGGACAGGGCTTCATCCCGGCCACGTCGGTCGCGACCATCCTCAAAACGATGGGCGTACAATTCAACACACAAACATTGAGGGAACTGATCACCGAATTCGATGAAGATGGTTGGCATTCTGATTTTACACATTTTTGTACGTTTGCATACACATCTGCACATTTTAATTGCATGTTTTCATCCCGATCGTGCCTCCCGATGCTCTATTTGTAAGTCTTTTTCCCATTCTGGGCGTTTCAGTCAGCGTCAACCATCAAACGGGATCACTGAGAAAGCACAGTATCACGGAACGACTAAATTCATAATAGGCCAGGTAAAAGAAAGTATAGGTGATATCATTGAATTTCACAAAGCGCCAGATTGAGTCGACCTTGAGCAGCAATCTGAAATCAGTGGTTGGCCGTGGCCCAACTTTTGAGAAAGTAAGAAAATTGGCAGGCACCGTTACCCGAGGTGACATGCAACGGTACGTTAGTCACCCTGATGTTTCAGGCAGCGGCACATTCGAATACGAGGAGTTCTGTGCGTTGGTGTCGAGTGTGGAGGAGGACGAACCGGCGTCGGAGGAGGAATTGAGGGAAATATTCCGATTGTTCGACAAACAGGTGCGTTATTGAATATGGTAACGAATGTTGAATATGAATACGATCTATGGAACATCAAGCCTTCACAGTCCTCGAATTTTTTATTGGTATAGCGATACAACAGACCCTTTTTTATGGCTGCAGAATCTCAAACCCGACTCAAAGCAACATGGCTTGACATATAGGGTCACTTATTAAGAATACCACCACAATACGGTCGGCATCAGTGTGCTAAAAAAACACTCATGCTCCAGGCACAAGGTTACATCACGACGGCTGTGTTGCGTGAGATTCTGGCCAAGCTCGACGATAAACTGACGAAAGAGGATTTGGACAATGCGATTGAGGAGATTGATGAAGATGGATCGGGAACGGTGGATTTTGCTGGTGGGTGCGGGCTGGTGGTCTATTCCCATTGCAAACACTGAGCGGTCATCACACACATGGACCACATCGAACCTGGTCGTCAGATCAGATCATGTGACCAAGATTTTCAGGTGTCCTAATTCCAGTAAGTTCAACCAGCGAAACAGTTGTCTCCAGACAGCTAAGCAATAATTTTGGAGATGGTTGAACGAAGCTGTAGTTTCAGACAGGTAACTGCTTGATAGAAAGGCACACTATATCAATACCAAGGCAGATCCGAGCTGGTTTGATCAAGCACCAAGTTTGACGCCGGCCAACAACGACGATGGCACTTAATCCCGCTTATTCTCAACGAGGGGATATAAATTAAAGTTTGGATGGATCTCCTGAGAATTTTGAGAAAATGCATACGAGTCTCACTTGTTTTTGTTACAGAATTCAAGGAGATGATGAACGGTTGAAATTCGCATGGTCTCGTGAAGCCAAGTGAACTTGCAATCTCATGGTATTCATTACTTATTTGTGAAGTTTAACATTTGCGTTTCTGATTCTCGGTACCACCTAAGGTTGAATCCGGACTGTGGGTATAGTGAACATGTCGTCAATGTCATACTGGCTCGTGAGCTACCATATACAATCAGAAATGCATTTTTGATGGGTAATACCGATATTCTGCTAATGCATTTTATGCCGCTTACTTTTGCATCCACCATTTCATGCTTTTTATGTGCTCGTCTGGTTTATCACAAAAGCGCAACGTGTTATTTCTGAGGCACTATTTATCGATAATAGACGTAGTGAATAAAAAGAGTCCAGAATTGCTGTGCGGCAGCTGTTTCCAAACGGTAATTTTTTAGCTTTCGTCACCAAATGATGCGCAGATAGTTATTGTACGAGTTTTTTTTTCGGATGGAACACGAACATCCACTACAGTCTTGTCAAGGTGTAGGTCGCTACACACGTTTTCAAAGATGCGTTGCTTCAGGAAACGCAAATGTTTTATTGTTAAATTGTTGCCCGACCGAGTTCGGTATCGTTTTGATAAGTTGTACATATACAAAACGCAAACGCATAAAATTGCAGTCTGAATGCACAACTGCAAGTCAAAAAGTAGTTGAGTAGTAAGTAGGACCCATAGACCCCTATCTTTTACACGTGGACATCGTTTGGTTGCACTGGCTAAAGTATTCCCCGTAAAACATCACGCGTTTCGTACCTCACTTTGGCTGCGTATGTTGCCACAAAACATCTTCTTCGCACTTGTGTGAGTCTTCGCATGGGCAACGGTTGCTGGCATGATCAGTTCTGCGCTTGTTGGAGTTGCAGCCTGGAATGTTCAGGTGCAAGTCAAAGAATAGTTAATCGTTGCCTGAATCAAGGCGACTTATGCTTCTGAGAAATGTTGTCCTTGACTTAAATGGATCCAGTGAAACATCACAGTTTGACTCATGAGTGGTGTTCTTGTTCGAACGAGATCTCTTATCGAGATCGATATCTTGAACTTTTCTCATCGAGACCGAGATCGAGATTGCTTTATCGAGATCGAGATCAGCAAAAACTTCGAGATCGAGATCGAGGTTTCGAGATATTTTTTTAATTTTTTCGTAGCTTGGCCTTTGTAGAAGACTATTTTTTACACTGAAGACAGCAGCTAATGGCACAACCGGGCTTCAGCGCACACAGTTTGGACCAAATAGGCAACCGTGACCATGCACAACGGTCATTACAACTGCGTAACGGACTATATAAATATTGGTTGTTGCGCAAGTGTGCCAGTTCTATAGAAGTGTGCGCTTGTATAGTCCATCCATCAGCTCATGACACTTTTTGTCAGCTGAAAAGCTTGACGGGAGCCAGTGCTGTTTCCGGTTCCGGTTGGCTTACGAAAAAGAAAAGAAAGAGAAATCGGTTTTTATTTTATTCTTGTGGGCCGTTTTCTCTGACATTGCCTTGCGGAGGAACAATAGTTCACAACGGACGGAACCTGAACCTCCCACAGAAAAGTGCCATGAGCTGATGGATGGACCATACAGTAAATTTCCAAACTCGCTGCCGCACAATAAAATACGCCCCGTGGTTAATATCACGTTCTGAACCCGAACGTTAACCACGCACAGTTCTGAAACATTGCGCGCAGCTGCCTGGCTGGCTGGTAAGCTGGACGCGCGTCTGCTGCCCGAATGTTTCAAAAGTTGACTTTCGGGTTTAGAACGTGACATTAAAGCGGCCCCGCCGCTATTGTTTTTTTGGTTTTCGTCCTCGGTTTTTTCACTTATATCGCTTGTTGGCATCGAGATCAAGAACATTAGTTTTGACGAACTTCACCAAAATGGCGATTACCCACCAAAATCGATCCACCAACATGGCCGCACGGGAACAAACTACCCCAATATTGATGCACTATGTGTGCATGGAAATCAGGATTTCCAAAGCAAAATTCAAATCACAGAGGTGTGGTATAGGCGGCGAGTTACGGTAGGTTGACAAAACATTTGTTATTTACAAAAGAGCTAATGTTTTATCGGGCTACCGTAACCCGCCGCCTATATCACGCCGCAGTGATTTTGAATTTCTCTTGTCATTCCTGATCGTCATGTGCAAATGTGCATCTATATCGGACAGTTTTGTTCCCGATAAACCATCTTGGCGGATCGATTTCGGTGGGTAACCGCCATTTTGGTGAAGTTCGTCAAAACTAATGTTCTTGATCTCGATGCCAACAAACGATACAGGTGAAAAAACCGAGGTCGAAAACCAAAAAAACAATAGCGGCGGGGCCGCTTTAACTATGGGGCGTATTTCGCTGTGTGGCAGCGAATTTGGAAATTTACTATACCAACCCCATACCTTACTTAAACCTTCAACCAGGGAGAAGAGTGAAAGAGATGGAAAGAAAGTCACTCTGTGCACACAATCGTCCGCGTTGACTGTTGTGCACGAGTCATACGAATGCCCAGTTGAGATAAACTTCTTGAAACAAGTTTCGGTAGCCCAAATCATCGGGCGCAAGAATTACGAAATTCAAGAAGAGTCTAAAATCAAAACCTCGTGACGATCCATCTTGATCTCGCAACTTCCCTCACAAAGGGTGATATTTTCGAAACGGTGTAAAGCTCAGTTGGGTGTAAAGGTCGGTGTAAGCTCGGTCGAAAGCTCGGTCGGTGTCAGCTCGGTGTAAACATGAAACATTCCACGTTAACAGCAGGCAATGTTTCATGTTTACACCGAGCTGACACCGACCTTTACACCCAACTCACCTTTACACCGTTTCGAAAATATCACCCAAAGCATGGATAGATATTGGTCGCACAATGACCATATGAGAATCCATCCAAAACCACCTTGGTTTTTAGGATTCCAAAGATTAGCCACGCTTCACCACTGGGCTATTTGTATTTCTTACAAAACATTTTCATCTGAAAATAAACCCGTCAGTCAACCACGTTTTTAATCTCTGAAACATTTCGCTTACTGTATATTAATTTGAATTTTCTGGCTTGTCAATTCAGGAAAATTTTTGGATGGATTCTCATATAGTCATTCATTGAAATGGCTGTTGAAGAAAAATTAATGCCCTTTTAGCACTTTCAGATTTCCTGATATGTCAGGTTTGTTCTATTTGCTGGTAAAAAAGCAGCCAGGTGCAGACAAGGGAGTGGTTGTGGGTTTTTTGTTTGTTTTGTTTGTTTGTTTCAGTTTCCCGAAAATTGGGCTTGGTATGGGAAAATTTCGATTTCTGAACGACACCACCAGGGTTTTTTTCAAATTCGGCTACTAGCAAAAAGCTACTAAACTAAAAATTTTAGTAGCTTTTCAAAAATTTTACTAGCTTGTTGGTTCCAAACCAGAGGTCGCAATCGGGCCGGGTTTGGCCGGCCCGGCCCGGCCCGAGCCCCCAAATCTCCGGCCCGGCCCGGCCCGGCCGACCCGTACCCCCAAATCTCCGGCCCGGCCCGGCCCGAACCCCCAAATCTCCGGCCCGGCCCGGCCCGAATTTTTGGCTCAGATTTTAACCCAATTTTTGTCATAATTTTTGCGATTTTTGAATCAATTTTTTTGTTGAAATTTCATTGTTTTCCATGAAAAAGTCGCCAGATAGACAATACCAACTGTGTGGCTGGGGGGTCCCCCCTAGGTACAGTAGGTAGATGATGCGCCATCCTGGTACAGTAGGTAGGTCGCCGCCCCCCGGCTGGTACAGTAGGTTGCTATCAGTGGTGTAGCTACCCAGGCGGGGCGGCAACCTACTGTACCACCCAAAATGCGGGGCGGCAACCTACCTACTGTACCAGCCGAGCTAGGGGGGGTCGTACCACTTGGGGGGGGGGGGTCATCTGGAAACCGAAATTTTTTATGTCTAAATACTGAAGAAAATGTGGCCTAAAACACTAATTTCGCGCGCAGCGCGCGATTTTTCGCCTATTTGCAGACAAATATGCTAATTTTATGCAATTTTAAGCCAAAAATGAATGTTTTCGGTGAAAAGTTAGGTGGGGCGGCAACCTACCTACTGTACCAGGGGAGGGGCGGCAACCTACCTACTGTACCAGGCGAGGGGCGGCAACCTACCTACTGTACCTAGGGGGGGGGGGCCCCCCCCCCCCCCACTCCCCCCCCCCCCAGCTACACCACTGGTTGCTATTTTTGGCTCAAAATGGTATAAAATCCATATTTTTCATTCCAAATAATCGAAAAATTTTGAGGGTTTTAGAGTACATTTTCATCTAAACTTGGACATAAAAAATTTTGTTCCCCCCTAGCTCGGCCGGTCGGTACAGTAGGTAGGTTGATTTCAGGCCTTTCTGGTGGTACAGTAGGTTGATTGCACGCCTGGGTAGCCACACCACTGGACAATACTGATCACTTACTTGCTGAATCCGTCAGAAATTTTAGTATTTTGGACAAAAAAACCCCTACTTTTTCAGTAAAATAAGTCACTTCAGAAGCTTCGGGCCGGGGTGCCCGGCCCGGCCCGGCCCGACCCTCCAAATCTCCGGCCCGGCCCGGCCCGGCCCGAGCCAAAAGCCCAAAATCGCGGCCCGGCCCGGCTCGGCCCGGCCCGGCCCGAGGTCGGGCCGGCCCGATTGCGACCTCTGTTCCAAACGGGTCCAAACACTACGTTTTTGGCTGCTTTGGCATTGGCACCTGACCTGACCTTACTGCTGTCGATTTCCACAAATTACCGACTCATATTAAAAGGGGACTGTACTACGTCATTTTATTTGATTTGACTTTTTGACACAAATGAATGTATACCGTAAAAACCTAAATAGAAGGGGGGCTCTATTAATTTACTGACCCCATTTTGGGGGCTCTATTACGGGGGGGGCTCTATTCCGGGGGGGCTCTATTAATTCACTGACCCGAACCTGAAAAATTGTTCCCAGAAATACACCCAAAAACCCCTAAAAAGGGGTTTGAAAGGATGTTTTTTCGCTTGTAATCGCATTTATTCGTGTCTGTTCGTCAATAAGAGGCATATTATGTGCTCTGAACGAACAACAGATGTGCATAAATCGACGAGGTAACGGTAGTTACCCGAAGTACACCATGGTTTGAAGTTGAAACCAGACGGTGTAAGATTGGGTGTCGGTGATATGTGTATGTGAACGACAGTGTGATGGGATGAGATGATTTGGGGAAAAAATTTTTTTTTTCTCAGGTGAAACATCACCAGGCTGGATTTAGTGATTTTTTCCTATACCTTGCGTGTTAAAAACGGGGTTTTTGGTGTGAGCGCGTGTGATTGGATTCTGATGATGTTTTGATTGTTTTTGAGAGATAGTCCAGGCAGTACAAAACGCTGAAAATTTCAGCTCGATCCACCCTATGGAAAGGTGTTTTTTGGCCACCCGAAAATCGGCGTGTCCGGCGCTCCCATTTTACTGGACAGATCACTAACGCGCAAAGGAATCTGAATGGGACCGGGCAGGACGCATATGGGTGGGGTGGGGTAGTGGGGGGGGGGAACAACATATGTGGGGCAAAAAAAAAAACCGCTTCTACCGAAAAGAAGGGGCGGGGGGATGCACCACAAAAAGAGGGAGTGAAGAAATTTGTGTGGGTGGAGGGGTGGGGGAGTGTGATTGATTTTGGTAGATGTTTTGATTGTTTTAGAGAGTAGGTGTGGAGGTTAACAACGTGTGAAAATTTCAGGTCGGTCCACCGTATGAAAAGGGGTTTTTGGGCCACCCAAAAATGGGTGAAATTTGGATGCGAGGCCAGGTTTGCGATGGTGGTATGGTTGAATGTTGATTGTGTTGGGCAATGTTTTGAGTGTTTTTGAGAGTAAGTCTGGAGATTAACAATGTGTGAAAATTTGAGATTGGTCCGTCCTACAAAAAGGGGTTTTTGGGCCACCCAAACATGGGTGAAATTTGGGTGCGAGGCTAGGTTTGGGAGGGTAGTGTGGTTGAATGTTGATTGTGTTGGGCAATGTTTTGAGTGTTTTTGAGAGTAAGTCTGGAGGTTAATGACGTGTTAAAATTTGAGATAGGTCCACCCTATGAAAAGGGGTTTTTGGGCCACCCAAAAATGGGTGAAATTTGGGTGTGAGGCCAGGTTTGCGATGGTGGTATGGTTGAATGTTGATTGTGTTGGGCAATGTTTTGAGTGTTTTTGAGAGTAAGTCTGGAGATTAACAATGTGTGAAAATTTGAGATTGGTCCGCCCTACAAAAAGGGGTTTTTGGGCCACCCAAACATGGGTGAAATTTGGGTGCGAGGCTAGGTTTGGGAGGGTAGTGTGGTTGAATGTTGATTGTGTTGGGCAATGTTTTGAGTGTTTTTGAGAGTAAGTCTGGAGGTTAATGACGTGTTAAAATTTGAGATTGGTCCACCCTATGAAAAGGGGTTTTTGGGCCACCCAAAAATGGGTGAAATTTGGGTGTGAGGCCAGGTTTGCGATGGTGGTGTGGTTGAATGTTGATTGCGTTGGGCAATATTTTAATTGTTTTTCAGAGTAAGTCTGGAGGTTAATGACGTGTGAAAATTTGAGATTGGTCCGCCCTATAAAAAGGGGTTTTTGGGCCACCCAAAAATGGGTGAAATTTGGGTGTGCGGCCAGGTTTGCGATGGTGGTGTGGTTGAATGTTGATTGTGTTGGGCAATGTTTTGAGTGTTTTTGAGAGTAAGTCTGGAGATTAACAATGTGTGAAAATTTGAGATTGGTCCGCCCTACAAAAAGGGGTTTTTGGGCCACCCAAACATGGGTGAAATTTGGGTGCGAGGCTAGGTTTGGGAGGGTAGTGTGGTTGAATGTTGATTGTGTTGGGCAATGTTTTGAGTGTTTTTGAGAGTAAGTCTGGAGGTTAATGACGTGTTAAAATTTGAGATTGGTCCACCCTATGAAAAGGGGTTTTTGGGCCACCCAAAAATGGGTGAAATTTGGGTGTGAGGCCAGGTTTGCGATGGTGGTATGGTTGAATGTTGATTGTGTTGGGCAATGTTTTGAGTGTTTTTGAGAGTAAGTCTGGAGATTAACAATGTGTGAAAATTTGAGATTGGTCCGCCCTACAAAAAGGGGTTTTTGGGCCACCCAAACATGGGTGAAATTTGGGTGCGAGGCTAGGTTTGGGAGGGTAGTGTGGTTGAATGTTGATTGTGTTGGGCAATGTTTTGAGTGTTTTTGAGAGTAAGTCTGGAGGTTAATGACGTGTTAAAATTTGAGATTGGTCCACCCTATGAAAAGGGGTTTTTGGGCCACCCAAAAATGGGTGAAATTTGGGTGTGAGGCCAGGTTTGCGATGGTGGTATGGTTGAATGTTGATTGTGTTGGGCAATGTTTTGAGTGTTTTTGAGAGTAAGTCTGGAGGTTAACGACGTGTGAAGATTTCAGATTGGTTCACCACCCTATGAAAAGGGGTTTTTGGCCCACCCAAAAATGGGTGAAATTTGGGTGTGAGGCCAGGGAGCACTTTCTATTTCATACAAGAAAAACAAAAAAGTGGAGAAAAAAAACAAAAAAAAGAAAAACCCCCTCCACAAAAAAATTGTATCCACAAAAAAATTTTGTGGGGGGGAACAAAGGAGGGAGAAGGATGAGGGGGGGCTGTCTTTTCGCTTAGGAGGCAACAAAAAAAATTGTGTAAAAAAAAAAAAATAAAAAAAATTGCTTCTAGAGACGATAAACATTATTTAAAAAATCGGGCCCGGGTCAAATAATGGATAACCAATCAAATTGTATCGAGTTAGGACGGTCCCACCGGTGTGCACCCAGCTACAATTTTTCTCTTTCTTACAATGCGAGTTACAAAATTTTCTTTTGTAGCTGGATACAATTGTACCCAGTTACAATTGTAACTTCTTACAATTGTATCACTCACAATGTAACTGCGTGAAGTGACTTTTGTACCTGGGTACAAATTGTAGCGTTTTTTGTAAGAACTTACAATTTGTATGAAATAGAAAGTGCTCCCAAGTTTGCGATGGTGGTATGGTTGAATGTTGATTGTGTTGGACAATGTTTTGAGTGTTTTTGAGAGTAAGTCTGCAGGTTAACGACGTGTGAAAATTTCAGATTGGTCCACCTTATGAAAAGGGGTTTTTGGGTGGGTTGGGTAACTTTTCTTTGACAAAAAACGGGGATTGGGCAACGGCTGGGTACAGGTATACTTGCGGGCCGGAAAAAAACCGTTTTTTTTTCCGGAAAAAAAAACCGAAAAAAACCGTTTTTTTCCGAGGCCCGGAAAAATACGTTTTTATTTTTCCGGAAATTTTTCCAAGTGGCAACTTTTGGAAAAAAAACGGTTTTTTTTCCAAAAATTTCCGAAATATTTTCAAAGGTTGCGAAAGAATGTTGTCAAAACCAATGTAAATCGGTGCTAAACAGTTCAAAATGAGCACTTTTTAATCTCCAAGTGCATTTTTAGCCTATTTCAGGCCATTTCCCGACAAAATTTTCTCCAAAATAGACGTTTTTGGACCATGGGTATCCTTAAGTACTGGAAAAATATTTGGAAAAAAAACGGTTTTTTTTCCGGAAAAAAAACGGTTTTTTTTCCAAAAATATTTTTTGCGGAAAAATA
>JASAMV010008680.1:0-10139 GCA_030248065.1 Rhynchonema sp. JSB1_4
CCTCACTTTCTTCTCACGGTCGGTAGGAAACTAGGTATTTTCTCTCTTTTTGTGTGATAGGGAATAAGGGGGGGGGCTGAAATTGAGTTAAAAAAGGTATTTTTTTAAGTCCTGCTCGAAGTTGCGTGTGGGTTTCAGATGACAGTCTGTTTTAGCAAAATTAAAAAATTAAATGATGAAAAATGACGAATGAACAATAATCCATGCTGCACGACACGTTGTTTATTCTGCTCGCCACGTGAAACTAAAAACGTTTTGCCGGCCACGCATGATTAGTTGGCAATTTATAATGATATTTTAAAAGAAAGATGAAGACATAAAATAATGCTGGATCAATAAATATTCAGTGCAGTCTGTGCGCATATAAATAAATAAATCAACGATGCATAATGAAGAACCCATGACCTGTATAGTTAAGTATTCATCGCGTATCAATACCGTAGTCTACAGTAACCGTAGCTCAAATGTAAATGAGACAAATGATCGTGTTCACAAACAAGAACACGAACAACAAAGACAAATCAATTGCGTAGCAGAAGTTCTGGATTGATCGTTCCGCATTCGCTTGATGTTCAACAGCGTCAAGTTGAGATTCAATTGATTTTCGAAGAGACAAAATTATGTGCTCCTGAAACCGTACATAATTTTGTAAGAATGAATATTCCTGAAGTCAGAAGTTAATAATTCTTTGGTTACCAGTTTTTCTATTCTTCTTAGGGCACTATGACCTTCAGTTGGCGATCCGTTGTGTTTCTGTGAATTGCTTCGTGGACTGTAAGCTTCCTGAAGGCAATCGGTAAAATGACCGCTTGTCATCAAACCAACATATCAAATGTTTAAAATCAGGGGGTCGTTGACCATTGAAAACCGACCACGTGTCCTGTCTGCCTGACGAGCCAGTCGGGTGGTGAGTTGGCGAAACACGAGTGCAGATGCATTAACATGACGGCGGCCACTGTTGACAAGAAACATACCAGCATCTCGATCAGGACAAACTTGCCTGAGACCGAAGTTCTTCATTGCATAAGAAGGGAATTGAGCAATATCAACTCTGGACGGGATTCTGGAGACTTACCCAATGATGGGAATTCTGAGGAGTTGCGAGGCATCGTGCTGGACACGGGAGTGAGCAGCACCGCAATTGCCAGCAGGCCTGTCAGACCGAGACTGACCTGGAACGGAAATGGTGGTCCCTTGGAATCACCGTAGTTTTCACCGCGGGTGCATGCCGTACTGGAGAACAGCTACTGCTGATTATACTCGTTTTGGAAAATACATAGTATCAACTTTATCTACGCGCACTTTATTCACATTTCGATGAGGATACCTTTTCTTCCCTGGCTCGTTCGTGCACGGCTGGTGAGAACAGCCCAATCAACGTCAAACTCGTTATCATCGCTGCTGGCAGACTCTGCGTCAGGATGTAGAAGCCGGCCTTACGGTCCATGGTTAAGATGATGGTGGCCCTGATCCGACATCACGGTTCAATCAAATTCAGAAGAATTATTTTGTGTTCAAACCTTCTTGCGGTATCTCCATCGGTATCCCATCTGCCTATTGATTCATTGATCTTCAGGCTGCGCACATGCCATTCTGCAAAAATGTGCGATGCAATAAAGAGGATGCTGGTCAATTATTTAATTATGTTTCATTGGCAGAAACCCGTACCAGTGGCACTGATCCGCGCTAAATCGTGTTCGGCCATCGCTTCATCGTGAACAATTGCAACTTGAGTAGGTGGGTACATCAAAGAGGCGAAATTGATGATGCACTTCTGCAGCAGCACAAGTACCGGAGAACTTTGCCTCGACCCATCCTCCCTCGAACAACCCCACTGGGGCTTATTTGAAATGTTTTCCGAACTCCACACTAGCCGGGCCTGTCTATGAATTGGATTTCAAGTGTTCCGAACCTGAGTGTCCCTGGGAAACAACGTCACATCCAACGGACACCTTGTTGTCACCACCATGGCTTGCGCGAATTCGATTTTTCCATCAAACCGAATAGTTACTTTTGACCGTGTGGATGTCACTGTGGCTGCCACCCTATTTTTGCACTTGTTAATTTACTTTAATCTATACAGCAAAAATCATAACCACTTTTCAAAACACACATTTCCATGATGGTCAAATCAACCAGCCAAACGTGACTGCTGGGAACAACAATCTTCTGAAGGCCGCCATAGTTCGCTGGCGACCATTGCAGGTAGTCATCGATCCACTCATGAAAGTTTTTCGTTAAAAAGTTCAGGCTGCTAAATTGTTAACGTTCAGCACGAGGCTCGGAAAGAATTTTACCAGCTCCGAAATCATGTTGGTGGTCAGTTCCTGGTTAGCTTCGTTCTGAAAGCCATTCCACTTTCAAATACATACATCACACAACTTATAAATCCGAAGATACTGCGTGTGATATAGTACGAAAAGAAGCCCACCATTGACACGATTGATACGATAGTCAGATGAAGCGATACGTTTAGCAGCGTGTTGTCGTCCAACACTGGGCGCACGTTGGGATCGTAGTTGGCGAAAAGATCCTGAATGTTTAGAGATCCAACTAAAAGATTTATTTTTTAATGTATTTTTTAAATTTTTTGCGATGTATTTTTAAAAATTCTAGAAATTGTACTTGTCGACTTTAAAAAATATTTTCGTCGATATGCAATTAAGCAACCTTGATCAGTTTTCTCTCTTGACTTTGATTGATTGGGATTGCAACCAGCCCATTTGGTACAATCGACAGCCCAGCGATGACTTGTAGAAGGTGATTAATTGTTGGTTTCATTGTCGAACAACAGAAGTCACAACAGACATAAAAACTGAAGGCTCGCCGAAAAATTTTCACGCTTCACTGGTTGAATTGGCTACAGCGAAATACGGCGTTGGCTTTCATTGAACAGCTCTTCACGTATTACCTGCGATCACAATAATACCACAACAATAATAACAGCGCACAGCACACTCATGTTAGTTAGTTCTGGTACTATCTCACTCACGACAGGTAATATCCATACAATGACAATCATGATATTCCAATGTCTGACAGCACGTTGTTTGCTAAACAATTAATTGTGCTCGGTGAAATGTGGGCGTGTCGTTTGGTAGCAACCGTGTTATGGTCTCATCGTTTCAAAAACGCATTGTTGTAGGGTGATGTGACTGAGTTTGGTCAGAGACAAAGACACGTGGGTAACTGGCATACCGAAGATGCTCGGTCCGAAAGTTTGATAGCACGGAACATAAACTTTGTTCCGAGCATGCTCTAAAGTTTACGACCTAATTTTTCTCATGTTTCACGATATGGTTGATGGTCATTGTGCCTATTCATGTCTACATGCTCGTGTATGAGATTGAAGGAAACGGACAGAGACACTCGAGTGGAAACGCTGCTGGACATTATGTGACGATCAAGGCAATGGAGCAGAGTTTTGATGCGTACGGTTGAAGCTCAATTCATCCCCCAGATCTTCCAGTGCTAATATTTTTAATTGTTTTCCAGATTTTTGACCGAACGCGCTGCATCAGCGTTACATTTATTCTTGTGACGGAAACATACACGTACAGCGCACTGTTTGAGTGGAAACAAGAAATGCACCAAATTCACGGTTAAATTACTGATTAAAACAAGTATAATTAGTATTAAGCATTTTCATGACAAGATTATCTCACCGAATAATATTTATGATATAGTAAAGATTATAATTTTCAGCGTATAATTGGTGTCTGGATGAAAAAATGATGAAAATGCTGCTTTGTCCTAGTCGATGGTTGCAGTTGGCGTGATGGGTCGTGTCTAGCTCGTGGGGGTGTCGGGTGACGTTTACAAGTGATAGCGGACAGTAGCAGTGCTTTCGGACGCGGTGGAAGTGGCTTTGTTGTTGGGAGTGCTTTCGGTCGTGGGAGTGCTTTCGGTGATGTGGTTGGTTTTGGGAGTGGTCGTAGTCACAACAGGCGCAGTCGTAGTAGTTGGACAGTCACATTCCTTGCGTCCGCAGGCCACCGTTAGATCACAGCACACGATCGCCAGAACGGTAGCCACAGCGAGAAACTTTGTCACGTTCATGTTGATGCTGGGTTTGGGATAAAATTTCGTTGTTGGGCTGTTTTTTTATAACAGAAGTTATAAAACTGGAATGGATTGGGCTCGATAACGTCGTGTTTTTAAGCAAATTTTGACCTTTTGTGAGAGCACACCAGAAATAAATTTTAGTCATCCTTCTGCGTATTGCAACTTGTCTGGACACCCCACCCGACGTGTGTATCATGCCCAATGAAAAAAGAATTGAAAAGAGTTGTAGCGAAATTACGATTTACAAAGGCGTATCAATGGATTGAATCATATCAACAGTGCGTACACAGATTTCCACCTTCAGTCGAGAACTGTATTCCCAGACCCACGAAAACACAACAAGAGTCGTGCTTCTGCGTCAATTCCTATCCCCATCGATTAGATGTATTTGGCTGGGCGAAAGGACCAATTTCACAGCTCACAAGCACGACTTCCTCCCAATGGCTGAATTTGAAGGAAAACCGAGCCGAGACCGCCTTGTACCAAACCATTGGAGTGAGCTTTTTTATTAAAAACTATAGTCTTTCTGTTTAGAGCGTGAGTCTGTACTCATAATTGCGACACTTGCTGACGAAAGTATTAGTTCAACTCCATGGAGTTTGAGTTTGATAATATACATATGTTTTTAGTCCTCACGAGATCTCCCGGTTCCGTCAGTGCGCATGTAGCTGTTCGATGTTTTGCCTTTTTTCACTTCAACACTGATCAATGATAGTGATCTAGTTGATAATGAAGACCAAACTGTTCAATGTTTACCATCGATGCTTACCACATCACGTGAAATACTGTATGCAGTAGAAAGGGCATGCAGCAGAGTCACCACAAAGTTGGTACCAGATAAGCGTATTTTTCAAAACAAGATCATCACAACAACGAATAAGCAACATTTATTTTTTGATAGTAACGTGTCTAGACTGTGTTATTAGTGGCGGAGGGTCTGTTCTTTCGGGGTGGATGATACGCGTTGGTGCCGATGAAGTTGAAGTTGCCCTTGGTGTTGTTGTTGGTGTTGTTGTTGGTGTTGTTGTTGGCGTTGTTGATGTCGTTGATGTTGTTGTTGGTGTTGTTGATGTTGTTGTTGGCGTTGTTGATGTCGTTGATGTTGTTGTTGGTGTTGTTGGTGTTGGCGTTGTTGATGTCGTTGATGTTGTTGTTGTTGGTGTTGTTGGTGTTGTTGTTGGCATTGTTGATGTCGTTGATGTTGTTGTTGGTGTTGTTGGTGTTGTTGATGTTGTTGGTGTTGTTGATGTCGTTGATGTTGTTGTTGGTGTTGTTGATGTTGTTGTTGGCGTTGTTGATGTCGTTGATGTTTTTGTTGGCGTAGTTGATGTCGTTGATGTTGTTGTTGGTGTTGTTGATGTTGTTGTTGGCGTTGTTGATGTCGTTGATGTTGTTGTTGGCGTTGTTGATGTCGTTGATGTTGTTGTTGGTGTTGTTGATGTTGTTGTTGGCGTTGTTGATGTCGTTGATGTTGTTGTTGGTGTTGTTGGTGTTGTTGATGTTGTTGTTGGCGTTGTTGATGTCGTTGATGTTTTTGTTGGCGTTGTTGATGTCGTTGATGTTGTTGTTGGTGTTGTTGGTGTCGTTGATGTTGTTGTTGGCGTTGTTGATGTCGTTGATGTTGTTGATGTTTTTAATAAAAAAGCTCACTCCAATGGTTTGGTACAAGGCTGTCTCGGTTTTCCTTCAAACTCAGCCATTGGGAGGAAGTCGTGCTTGTGAGCTGTGAAATTGGTCATTTCGCCCAGCCAAATACATCTAATCGATGGGGATAGGAATTGACGCAGAAGCACGACTCTTGTTGTGTTTTCGTGGGTCTGGGAATACAGTTCTCGACTGAAGGTGGAAATCTGTGTACGCACTGCTGATATGATTCAATCCATTGATACGCCTTTGTAAATCGTAATTTCGCTGCAACTCTTTTCAATTCTTTTTTCACTGGGCATGATACACACGTCGGGTGGGGTGTCCAGACAAGTTGCAATACGCAGAAGGATGACTAAAATTTATTTCTGGTGTGCTCTCACAAAAGGTCAAAATTTGCTTAAAAACACGACGTTATCGAGCCCAATCCATTCCAGTTTTATAACTTCTGTTATAAAAAAACAGCCCAACAACGAAATTTTATCCCAAACCCAGCATCAACATGAACGTGACAAAGTTTCTCGCTGTGGCTACCGTTCTGGCGATCGTGTGCTGCGATCTAACGGTGGCCTGCGGACGCAAGGAATGTGACTGTCCAACTACTACGACTGCGCCTGTGGTGACTACGACCACTCCCAAAACCAACCCCATCTCCGAAAGCACTCCCACGACCGAAAGCACTCCCAACAACAAAGCCACTTCCACCGCGTCCGAAAGCACTACTACCGGCCGCGATCACTTGCGAAGGTCACCCGACACCCCCACGAGTTAGACACGACCCATCACTCCAACTGCAACCATCGACTAGGACAAAGCAGCATTTTCATCATTTTTTCATCCAGACACCAATTATACGCTGAAAATTATAATCTTTACTATATCATAAATATTATTCGGTGAGATAATCTTGTCATAAAAATGCTTAATACTAATTATACTTGTTTTAATCAGTAATTTAACCGTGAATTTGGTGCATTTCTTGTTTCCACTCAAACAGTGCGCTGTACGTGTATGTTTCCGTCACAAGAATAAAATGTAACGCTGATGCAGCGCGTTCGGTCAAAAATCTGGAAAACAATTAAAAATGTTAGCACTGGAAGATCTGGGGGATGAATTGAGCTTCAACCGTACGCATCAAAACTCTGCTCCATTGCCTTGATCGTCACATAATGTCCAGCAGCGTTTCCACTCGAGTGTCTCTGTCCGTTTCCTTCAATCTCATACACGAGCATGTAGACATGAATAGGCACAATGACCATCAACCATATCGTGAAACATGAGAAAAATTAGGTCGTAAACTTTAGAGCATGCTCGGAACAAAGTTTATGTTCCGTGCTATCAAACTTTCGGACCGAGCATCTTCGGTATGCCAGTTACCCACGTGTCTTTGTCTCTGACCAAACTCAGTCACATCACCCTACAACAATGCGTTTTTGAAACGATGAGACCATAACACGGTTGCTACCAAACGACACGCCCACATTTCACCGAGCACAATTAATTGTTTAGCAAACAACGTGCTGTCAGACATTGGAATATCATGATTGTCATTGTATGGATATTACCTGTCGTGAGCGAGATAGTACCAGAACTAACTAACATGAGTGTGCTGTGCGCTGTTATTATTGTTGTGGTATTATTGTGATCGCAGGTAATACGTGAAGAGCTGTTCAATGAAAGCCAACGCCGTATTTCGCTGTAGCCAATTCAACCAGTGAAGCGTGAAAATTTTTCGGCGAGCCTTCAGTTTTTATGTCTGTTGTGACTTCTGTTGTTCGACAATGAAACCAACAATTAATCACCTTCTACAAGTCATCGCTGGGCTGTCGATTGTACCAAATGGGCTGGTTGCAATCCCAATCAATCAAAGTCAAGAGAGAAAACTGATCAAGGTTGCTTAATTGCATATCGACGAAAATATTTTTTAAAGTCGACAAGTACAATTTCTAGAATTTTTAAAAATACATCGCAAAAAATTTAAAAAATACATTAAAAAATAAATCTTTTAGTTGGATCTCTAAACATTCAGGATCTTTTCGCCAACTACGATCCCAACGTGCGCCCAGTGTTGGACGACAACACGCTGCTAAACGTATCGCTTCATCTGACTATCGTATCAATCGTGTCAATGGTGGGCTTCTTCTTCTACTATATCACACGCAGTATCTTCGGATTTATAAGTTGTGTGATGTATGTATTTGAAAGTGGAATGGCTTTCAGAACGAAGCTAACCAGGAACTGACCACCAACATGATTTCGGAGCTGGTAAAATTCTTTCCGAGCCTCGTGCTGAACGTTAACAATTTAGCAGCCTGAACTTTTTAACGAAAAACTTTCATGAGTGGATCGATGACTACCTGCAATGGTCGCCAGCGAACTATGGCGGCCTTCAGAAGATTGTTGTTCCCAGCAGTCACGTTTGGCTGGTTGATTTGACCATCATGGAAATGTGTGTTTTGAAAAGTGGTTATGATTTTTGCTGTATAGATTAAAGTAAATTAACAAGTGCAAAAATAGGGTGGCAGCCACAGTGACATCCACACGGTCAAAAGTAACTATTCGGTTTGATGGAAAAATCGAATTCGCGCAAGCCATGGTGGTGACAACAAGGTGTCCGTTGGATGTGACGTTGTTTCCCAGGGACACTCAGGTTCGGAACACTTGAAATCCAATTCATAGACAGGCCCGGCTAGTGTGGAGTTCGGAAACATTTCAAATAAGCCCCAGTGGGGTTGTTCGAGGGAGGATGGGTCGAGGCAAAGTTCTCCGGTACTTGTGCTGCTGCAGAAGTGCATCATCAATTTCGCCTCTTTGATGTACCCACCTACTCAAGTTGCAATTGTTCACGATGAAGCGATGGCCGAACACGATTTAGCGCGGATCAGTGCCACTGGTACGGGTTTCTGCCAATGAAACATAATTAAATAATTGACCAGCATCCTCTTTATTGCATCGCACATTTTTGCAGAATGGCATGTGCGCAGCCTGAAGATCAATGAATCAATAGGCAGATGGGATACCGATGGAGATACCGCAAGAAGGTTTGAACACAAAATAATTCTTCTGAATTTGATTGAACCGTGATGTCGGATCAGGGCCACCATCATCTTAACCATGGACCGTAAGGCCGGCTTCTACATCCTGACGCAGAGTCTGCCAGCAGCGATGATAACGAGTTTGACGTCGATTGGGCTGTTCTCACCAGCCGTGCACGAACGAGCCAGGGAAGAAAAGGTATCCTCATCGAAATGTGAATAAAGTGCGCGTAGATAAAGTTGATACTATGTATTTTCCAAAACGAGTATAATCAGCAGTAGCTGTTCTCCAGTACGGCATGCACCCGCGGTGAAAACTACGGTGATTCCAAGGGACCACCATTTCCGTTCCAGGTCAGTCTCGGTCTGACAGGCCTGCTGGCAATTGCGGTGCTGCTCACTCCCGTGTCCAGCACGATGCCTCGCAACTCCTCAGAATTCCCATCATTGGGTAAGTCTCCAGAATCCCGTCCAGAGTTGATATTGCTCAATTCCCTTCTTATGCAATGAAGAACTTCGGTCTCAGGCAAGTTTGTCCTGATCGAGATGCTGGTATGTTTCTTGTCAACAGTGGCCGCCGTCATGTTAATGCATCTGCACTCGTGTTTCGCCAACTCACCACCCGACTGGCTCGTCAGGCAGACAGGACACGTGGTCGGTTTTCAATGGTCAACGACCCCCTGATTTTAAACATTTGATATGTTGGTTTGATGACAAGCGGTCATTTTACCGATTGCCTTCAGGAAGCTTACAGTCCACGAAGCAATTCACAGAAACACAACGGATCGCCAACTGAAGGTCATAGTGCCCTAAGAAGAATAGAAAAACTGGTAACCAAAGAATTATTAACTTCTGACTTCAGGAATATTCATTCTTACAAAATTATGTACGGTTTCAGGAGCACATAATTTTGTCTCTTCGAAAATCAATTGAATCTCAACTTGACGCTGTTGAACATCAAGCGAATGCGGAACGATCAATCCAGAACTTCTGCTACGCAATTGATTTGTCTTTGTTGTTCGTGTTCTTGTTTGTGAACACCATCATTTGTCTCATTTACATTTGAGCTACGGTTACTGTAGACTACGGTATTGATACGCGATGAATACTTAACTATACAGGTCATGGGTTCTTCATTATGCATCGTTGATTTATTTATTTATATGCGCACAGACTGCACTGAATATTTATTGATCCAGCATTATTTTATGTCTTCATCTTTCTTTTAAAATATCATTATAAATTGCCAACTAATCATGCGTGGCCGGCAAAACGTTTTTAGTTTCACGTGGCGAGCAGAATAAACAACGTGTCGTGCAGCATGGATTATTGTTCATTCGTCATTTTTCATCATTTAATTTTTTAATTTTGCTAAAACAGACTGTCATCTGAAAC
>JASAMV010008681.1:0-14711 GCA_030248065.1 Rhynchonema sp. JSB1_4
TCCACGTTCTAATGAAAGAGAAATTGAGTGCGACCGATTTTGCAAAAAGAAACTAAAAATCATAAAATGTGTCGAAAAAGATTGAGTTCGATCAAATTTAAAATTAAATTAAAATAAAATGGATAAAACATGTCGATTTCATTAAAAACACAATTTAGGAGCAAAAGTAATTTTTTTCGGAAACTCAATTTCTCTTTCATTAGGACGTGGAGGAAGGGAACAAGTCGGCCAGCAGCATCACAAAGTGACATGAGCTGATGGACGGACTATACTGTGGTTGTCGACGCAACTGCCTGCGTGGATGGATGCGCGTGTCGGCAATGAAACACGCCTGGGATGCGTGCAATGCAAGCTATGCATAATGCGCGACAACAGCGACCCTAAATGTTGGCTTATGGTACTGTCGTCAACCCAGTTTGTCAAATCCTGTCGTTAACCCCGATGGCTCGCGCTCATTTGCGGCTGCTTGAGTTGACGACCGTAGCATTAGCCAAAACGAGCGCGTCATATTTCCACTAACATGGTCCAGGGGTGCAACTGCCGCTCATCGGCACAATGGCACAAACGTCGTACACTAAAAGTAAAGGTGGTAATAGGAAGAGCGTTTCGGTTCGATGATCATATTCGACCCACCGACAAGTCACGTCACAAGCAGAATCTGTTTGGCCTTGCGCGGCGCGGTTGACCATGTAACTGCGTACTTTGGTCTAGTCTCCATGTTTTCAACACGCGGCAGAACTCTGCCTGTGACACGTTTGACTGTGTTGGGCACCACCCGCACAATATATGTAGCTGTGTGGTCCCAGATTGGCAGAAACATCGAGCTCGAGATTTTCCGAGACGTTCCCTAGCTCTATTTGGAGCAAACGTTGTGCGGGGGCCAACAAACATAGCCCAGCCGCGTGTACTGAGACGCTCGCTATCTATACTGCTAAAACAGGAAGACGTACATGTATGTATGTAAAGGCAGTCTACGGGAGGTTGTCACTCAGCCCCCGAATACCGTAACCCACCGTAAGCGAGATCGTTGCGAGACCCATGCTGATCGCTGCTTATCGACACGTGTGTCAGCGGCAGCAAGCTGGAAATTGTCATCGTGCGCGTCGATCACCAAAACTTCGAAATGTTGGTTGGTGTTGGCGCTAACACGCAAAACATAGATAAAAAACAAAATGGTCTCGACACGATCCTTGCAGATCAAAATATTACGGTGGGTTACGGTATTCGGGGGCTGAGTGACAACCTCCCGTAGACTGCCTTTACAGTATGTTGCATGTGTGTGGCCCCCTCCCTCGGAAGGGCGGACGGGTCTAAGACCAAGTTTCCATCGTTGATAAATTTCGACAAAAGCTCGCTCAACGGTGGTGAGCCTCAGCTTTTTTGCCTTTGTCTGGGGACCCAAGGCACACTTCTGTGTCATTTTCCATTTTAATGACAATGTACCGAGGTGACCAACAACTGAATTTTACACAAAATCCATAATTTTAGCAAATTTTAGCTTCCGACCTACAGTTGTGATGGAAGTGTTATATTTACTGTCCTATGAAGCCCTAATGTTATTGTTGTTCATCGAACAAAATCCAAAATTCTAGCTCTACGCTGTGCCGGCTGTGTGTTGTAGTTGTGCGTGCGCTGTGGAATGGCTGCCTCGCGATTTGAAAAACGAAAAGCACATCCTGAACACAGGGCAATACCACCAATTTGTTGAATTATTGGCAACCCTGAAGCTGGGACGTCGCCTGATCATTGTGTGCACATACTCCTCTGCACGCCAGGCCTGTTCCAATCTTGCAGCCCGGAAGGCACAATCAAGATGGATGCATACTGGTCATGCATCGGTGTATCTCATTCTTGTAGCCCGGAAGGCACAACCAAGACTGAGAAAGTGCTGAATGATGCTGGACGGAATAATTGTTGATGCGCCGAGAAAGTGCTGAATGATGTTTGTGCTGAGCAAACCCACTCGTTTATATAGCACACAGACCCAACAGTGATTGGCTGTTGGTTCAGCCCATAATCCCCTCCCCTTTGTGCAAAATGGGCTCACAGTGTCAACCAGCAGGCATAATCCGGCTCAAGCTGTGCACATCATGTGTGACAGATACTTTGGCGCCCAATTTTGAGCACATATACAGTACCTACATGCCACTCCCGCTACTCAACTGATCCCAAATACAGGCTAATTGCCTTAGCGTCAACCAATGGTGTTGACCTATGGTGTCAACCTAGTGCTGAAGCCATTTTACCCAACACAGGGCTTACGTGCATTTGGATATTCCGACGCCAAAACGCGTCACGTGACCGATTCCGGGCGGCATTTAGCAATTCCGCTGTTGTTTTTTCGAATGTTTCGACACATTTATGCTAATTTTCGAACAGCAGCAATAAACAAGCGCAAGCAAATGTTTAGATAGGCGGCCATATCCTATCACGGGCGCAACGGGCGCGTTACGGGCGCAAGTGGCACTGACGCATTACAGGGTGTGCAAATATCAATGCAGCAGCGACAGCAGCGACCATCTATGCGTCGCTACAGTTTAGGACTCATGTTTCACGGCTCCGAATTAGTTGTTTATACACATTAGCGCATTTACATATGCAAAAGCGTAACAGTTGGTTACAGGTACACATTTTTGTACGTTAGCCTGTGAACATAACAAATCAATTGTTGTGCATTTCGAGCTGTGAAATCTTCGTCCGTGGTGACCCATGCAACGTATCGTTGTGTGAGTGGCCTTAAGTCATGTTTTCTTACTGCAAACAGTTTAATTTCTTCTGTGGATTTGAACTGGACGACCAAAATGGTTCAATATTTCACACGCCTTTTAGGGCGGACTTAGGTTGAGCACGGAATCCGGAATCCGGAAACATTTACATGCAAAAACTTTGTTCTTGCTTTGATCTGTATCAACAGTGGAGCCAAGTAGACCAAAAGAAATCAGGTTTGAAATGGTCCAGAGGGATACCTACAAAATGATCACCACAACGTGTGCGCAGCAGTGGCAGTCTCGATGGCGGTCTTTCGTTTCTGATTGTACCCGCGCGCAATTTCATCCGACATGTCTTTGGTCAACTGGTCACGCACGGGCACCTCAGGGGGCGGACGGGCAATTGAGCAAAACACATTTGAGCAAGACCACTTTGAGCAAGTGAAAAAGAGTAGAGGTCAAAACAGCAGAAGCTAAAAACAACCTAAGCCCAAACACAGAACTAAGCCAAAGTGTAGGCCTAAGCCTGATACCTAAATCAGCCCAAGCCTAAGCCATTGGGACAAAATAAGAGCTATGCTCTTTTGGCTCTGCCCTTTTTTCTTGCTCAAAGTGGTCTTGCTCAAAATGTGCTTTGCTCAATTGCCCGGCCACCCCTCAGGGATCTTGAACACCGGTTGAGTGGACGAAACTGTCACGTCACCGGCATCCAGACGGAATGGGGTGCCCCACGTCATCAGGGGTGACTCGTCAACGCCTGCAATCAAGGGGAGGACTTGACAAAATGTGGTCTTATCACAACCAACCATTGGGAGATTTTGCTTCATTATAGCGTAAATAAAATCGATGCCGATAAGAAAATTGACGATCAGATCCCAAGTTGTTATTGTGAGTTAATTTTAGATTGCCGGTTACCACTAATTTCGACCTGGTTCTTTCTAGACAGCAACAAACAATTTGGACGCTGGTCGCGAAGTTAATGGCATTTCCGGCGCCTAACCCTAGAAACTCAAGAGATGGTTTGACCATAATCAATCTTACTTTAATGTCCCTTTGGGCCCGCAATACGTGACAATAAGCTGTTAGTTTCATCACCAAATGGGACCACAACGAGTCGCTTAACTGAGAATGGGTGACCGACAACAGCTGGATATCACTGTATCGCCACGCTTGTCCAAGTTAGCGGGATCATTAATTCTTGAAATACGTATCAGCTGATGGCACAGTGGTCAACTGTCGTCGTCAACTCAATCAAACGTAAACGTGATAAACGTAAACGTAAACGTAAACGAAATACAGTATAGTCCGTCCATCAGCTCATGTCACTTTCTGATGCTGCTGGCCGACCTGTTCCCTTCCTCCACGTTCTAATGGAAGAGAAATCGAGTTTCCGAAAAAAATTATTTTGGCTCCTAAATTGCGGTTTTTATGAAATCGACGTGTTTTATCGATTTTCATTTAATTTAATTTTACATTTGATCGAATTCAATCTTTTTCGACACATTTTATTATTTTTTGTTTTTTTTTGCAAAATTGCTCACACTCAATTTCTCTTTCATTAGAACGTGGAGGAAGGGAACAAACCAGCCAGCAGCAACCCAAAGTGCCATAAGCTGGTGGACGGACTATACATAATACATGATAGTTGACGATATGAGCTGACGATAGGCCAAAAAATATCATTCTGGTCCAAGTGCAAGTGATCAAGACAAGACCGGGCCGGACCGACCACCGGATTTCCCATCCGTCATTCAGTATTCACAATGTAAAGCACTTCAGCGTGGAGACTGTCAAGTTTAAGAAACAACGTGCATCAATCAGCGGTTGTACTCTATACTGATATGTTCCTCCACCTGATTACCAGGGTTGGATTAAAAAATTTTTTTTATCGAACTTTTTGTAACTTTTTTGAATTTTTAAAAAAATTTTTTTAAGATTCACTTTTTTTTATTCCGGACCACAAAAATTTCGGTTCTCAATATGAAAAATTGTCGAAATTTTATTTGTAAGCATATTTGATTGCACTTGAGAATATAGTGCTTTACAATGCTTTACCTTTTTCTTTTTCTGAATCATAATTTTATAGTAATAGTTGATACCGACCAGTTGTGTTCACAAACGGGCAGTAGCGAGGTGATATTTTTTACGATGAGCCAGACAACGTGACAATGCGTGTTGGGGATAGTCTGTCCACCATATGTACATACCTACATAGGTTGTGGTATGAAAAGTAACGGCGTGTCGCGGGAAAGGTAAATAATTGGCGCATTTTTTAGCGAAATTACATGAAAACAGCTGCATAACCAGCGGTTAGTGACCAGCCTAGTTTTGGCACGATAATTTTATACTTCAATCAGATTTGACTTGCCAGAAGAACTGAATGCGCACATATTGACGGCTGCTTAGGTAGTTTAGTAGAGCCAGAGACTGTCTAACATTGTAATGACATTGTACAGAAGCGAAATACAAGCGCCGCAGGCGATTTCTTGAGAAAAAACAAGCAGAAACATGCATAGAAACATGTATTTTACAACAAAAAAAGGGGAAATAATAAAAAAAGGTGTGAAATAATAAAAAAAGTGAACGTACTTTTCTAATTTTTAAAAACCGAAAAAGTGGGGAACTTTTTTTAAAAAAAAATTTTTTTCAAAAATTTTTTTACTCTTTTTAACCCAACCCTGCTGATTACGCAAGAATAAATGCTCTGTACATGCGTAAACTGTTGGGAATTTATAAAGCCAGAGCCTTGTATCGACCACAGTCAGGACGCCGCTCTGCCATTTAAAAAATTACTTATATTCTTCGAAAAAAGACAATTTTCTTCATTTTCAACTCCTTACGGTCAGGGTTGGAAAAAAAATTTTTTTTAAACGTTTTTTTTAAAAAAAAAATTTTTCTTTAAAAAGTCTCAGATTCGGGGAAATTTTACCAAATTTGCCTAAAAAACGCGCAAAATCGCGAAAAAATGCAACTTTAATTGACAAGTCACTTTTGTGACTTGGTTTGCATCACTTATGAAGGGTGTTTACGTCATTTCGATGCGATCCAACAGTCTGTGCTTGTTATGGACCTATGATTGCTGCTCTGTGGTATCAGACACAACGGTTTGTGGTCGAATAAGCAAGATTCACTCATAAACCATACAGAATTGAGAATATAAGCTGCAGAAATATTTGTCGGGTCGCTGAATCAGTCGTATATGACCGAACCGATGGGGTATGACATCAAAGTACCATGTAAGTACATGCATACTGTGTCTCATGTATCACGGGGAGGTATAATAACATCATTTGGTGCATCTTAGATACCAAATACATGCCCCAAAAGTGATTTTGTGAAGAAAATTTTTCGACCCTTGAGAAAAATGACAAAAAATAACCTCCAAAAAGGCCATTTTTGGACGTTTTAGAACATTTTGTTCCCCCGAAAAATTTAAAAAAAAATTTAAAAAAAAATTTCAAATACCTTTTTTTTGCCCAACCCTGCTTACGGTCCGGTCCCGCAGAAGAAGTGCTAAACACCGGCGCATCGTAAAGGAAAGAAACAAAATGACAGAAAACATACCTAGAATGACGGTCAACTATTAGTGCAGTGTGAATAATGACCAGTGCGACTGAAATGAAAAATAAATACATCCTGCCTGGTCAGGCACACACCGGAATTTTGTGCATGAAGCGCTAAACCGGCCCTCCGACCAGAATTTTAGAAAAATCCAATTATAGAGCTCACGAGGGATTTATGTGGAAAGTAGCGGTAATTGTCAACATGCAAACCAAGAATTTAAAAAAGACATCAATTTCAAAAGCCGGACTGGTTGTGGCAGGGGGCCATAAAGTCTAGTGCCAGTTTGCCAGTGTTCGTACAGGGTGTGCGTTGTAAACCCGAGTAACTTGTGCCAGCGGCGGATAGGCGGCGCCAAATCGGGTCACGCTGGTTGCAGGACTAATATTTGCATGGTTCCGAATTAGTTGTTTGTACACATTAGCGCATTTTCATATGCAAAAACGTAACAGTTAATTAGAGGTACACATTTCTGTACGCTGTCAACGTGACAAATCAATTTAAATTTGTAATTTTAATTTTAATAAATTTGTCCCCCATCACGTGAGAATAGTCATTCTTCGTTGTCACACATAGTCAGACAGATTTTGTTCACAAATGGTGCACACAGATAGATGTTGTACTTTGTTTTTATTTTTGATCACAGTTGGTTGCCAATTGATCAGTTATATTACGTGTTTGTTTCGTGTGTTACAATTTAATAGTAAATACAACATTTCACGCGTAAACCATGCAATACCGCCCTATGCTTCAACACACCACTGGCAAACTGGCAAAAACTGGCAAACTGGCACAAGACTGTATGGCCGATAGGGTGCAACCAAAAACAATAAAAGCTCTTGAAAATGGTAATCGATGCACTTCAAATTTCCGTGTAAATATCAGCATTCGGATTCGCATTCATTGTGAAACAGGCTTCATTGGGTGACCGAAAATGATGCAGACAGTTGCCGGCATCACCTGAAAGACCGCATTTACACAACACAGCATTTATGGTGGTCACAAATGTAGGGTCATATCAGCACTTTGGGGGATTACAGGGGGCTGCGACTACGATTGGGTTGGCAACGCCAACGCAAAGGCAATTGTTGTTTAACCCGAATCTTACGATAACATTAAAGCAGGCGATTAGATTGAATCAGACCGATCCTGCCTCGATCACGTGATTTTATTGAACCAAGGGCACAAAAAAATTTGGTGAAGCGTAATTTCTACCCGCGTAAAAAATGTTCCCAAAATGAATAAGCGTTTCAACTGGACGACATGGGCTGCAGTAAATTTCTTAACATCATTAACATGCAAGAATCACGCGCGACCAAGGCAAGTCACATCTGATACAATCCACCAAACACCAAGTTTGATATCGCTCTAAACGTTGTTCCCCGACAGAAAACGAACACGCGGGTCAAAAATTGCTCATGCCAAGTCGTAGTTCAACAACAATATAGTCGTGTCGTGACAGTGCTTGACCGTAAAGTTGACACAGGGCTCCTGATGTTTCAAGGCGGCCACTAACGTTGGAACGTAACAGCCAAACAGCGACAATCAGCGTGACACGCGGCCAAACATGTCACTTTCTCCGTATTGGTGAGATTTGCGAGAATTGCGTTGGATCCAGCCAGCTGGCGGTTATCGGATGACAATCGGAAGCGACTCTTGCCTGCGTGTGAGGATCAACCACGCGTGAATCAATTTTTGATCCCGACACCCCCAACTCCGGCCAGGGTTGGGCAAAAAACGTTTTTTTTCAAAAAATCGTTTTTTTTAAAACGCCCAGATGACCAAAATATGCCCCCAAAAAAATTGGAAAACGCTCATGTTGGGAAGAAAACGTGGTTAAATGAAGTCATTCTATGTGTTCTGAGGCAAAATAAACAGGTTTCAACCCTTTTCTAGCGAGTTGCTAAGATCCCATATCAGACCCGCATCGTGGGACCAACTTTGGCCGGGGTCATCACTGAAAGTCAAACTCCGTATATCGACGTATCTCGACAAAGTAAAAATTGGTCGAAAATTTTTTGAAAAAAATGGGACAAAAAATTGATTTTCCTTGATAATCAGGGTACTTTCCCTGAAAAATCAGGGAAAATCAAGGAAATTCAGGATTTAAAAAAACGAAAAACGACCCAGGCGTTTTTTTTTAAAAAAAAACGTCGTTTTTTTTAAGAAAAAACGCCGTCGTTTTTTTTGCCCAACCCTGACTCCGGCTCCCGGAAAATTACAAAATAAAGCCCGGTTCCGCGCTTCTAGTTATGTACATACGACCCCGATCCAGAAACGCTTCAGAAAGCTATACCGACTGTAAAATTTACCGTTTTTTTCTCTATGAAAATTCTTTCTTTTTTTCCCGTATGCATTCATTTTTACTCAAATTCAACTCTGTTTTTATCCTTCTATCCCCAAGTATTTTCAACAGGGTTAAATTTGTAGAATAATGTTTGGAGAAATGATTGCACAATCATCTTATGCGTATAAATATATTTGCTGTGATGCCGATCCCGAATTTGCGATCCCGTTTGATCCCCAGCGCAGATTCAAGACTACCATCCAAATCCTGCTGGAACTATGTACATGTAAACAGTATCACACATGATAGAGCGATGAACCAGGGTTGGGCAAAAAACGTTTTTTTTTCAAAAAATCGTTTTTTTTAAAAAAAACGTTTTTTTTTAAAAAAAACGTTTTTTTTAAAACGCCCAGATGACCAAAATATGCCCCCAAAAAAATTGGAAAACGCTCATGTTGGGAAGAAAACGTGGTTAAATGAAGTAATTCTATGTGTTCTGAGGCAAAATAAACGGGTTTCAACACTTTTCTAGCGAGTTGCTAAGATCCCATATCAGACCCGCATCATGGGACCAACTTTGGCCGGGGTCATCACTGAAAGTCAAACTCCGTATATCGACGTATCTCGACAAAGTAAAAATTGGTCGAAAATTTTTTGATAAAAATGGGACAAAAAATTGATTTTCCTTGATAATCAGGGTACTTTCCCTGAAAAATCAGGGAAAATCAAGGAAATTCAGGATTTAAAAAAAAACGAAAAACGACCCAGGCGTTTTTTTTAAAAAAAAACGTCGTTTTTTTTAAGAAAAAACGCCGTCGTTTTTTTTTGCCCAACCCTGCGATGAACGCGCGCTGATTGGCCGGGCCCAGTTGTTTTCACACACACGGGCTTATTGATATGTGGTCAAGTCAGGTCGTCGACCACAGTAGTCAACTCGAATGCCATGTATAGTCTTTCCGTATTATATTGGTCCAAACACCCACTCAACGTGCGATCCAGTTGCTCCTATGTAGCTAAGGTCGAAATTGCGCGATTCAGCTTGAAAATGCAAAGAAAGAGAAATCAGACGTCACACGCCACGTAGGAAGCCAGCGCACGAAACAATGTTTCAGGCTTCTGCTGACGTTGGCGACGTGCATGTCACGTGTGATTTCTCTTTCTTTGCATTTCCAAGGGAAATCGTGGAATTTCGACCTCAGCTAGGAGTTGGCTTACAACGTTGACACGGCGGCTTCCTTTGACTCGCATAAGAAGGAAAATACTATATCATTTCACTCAGGACGGATCTCAGTGTGGGCGGCTTCTTTGACCAGTCCACAACGTTTCATTGTGTGCACACGTTCCGGTCTGACTGGTTGACCAGTGTTGGTCTCCTGGCTTCAACACTGGCCACCGAAAACATCCCAGCCGCAAGCTACACATATACATTGCATACCTCCATCTGTCAAAAGGTTCAGTAGGATAGAGAGCACCTGGATGCCCTAGTAAAAGGACTCTTCCCGGCTTTGAGTGTCAGGGTTCTTACTTGGAAGGATACCGGACCGGTATGGGGGCGCTTGGCCCACAAAAGGATACCACGTTTTTCTGTTTTGCTAATACGGACACGCCATTGCTGCCAAAAGCTGTTTACAATGACGTGTCAATAAGGCAGAGCCCATGCTGGGGTCAATGTCAAAGAAGGTGATACATATCTGACCCAAAGATTGACCATTTCACCATGATTTCAACTAACGTGTTCCAGGATCACAACTGTCGCTCGTTGGTAGAGTGCCACAAGCATCGTCGTACACTAAACAAAGATGGTAATAAAAAAACATTTTTTTTCTTCGACCATTCGTGTGCTATTCAAATCCCAGACCGCAAGACTCGGTCAACTTGCTGCGATCACCCGGTTCGCTGCTGATGCTTAACACTCAGCAATAGTCCATTGCAGTTGACTACAGTCGAAGCAACCCCCGGGTGGATTGCGGTTTTCTATACCCAGTGTGTTAAACGTCCATCCATTGCTAAACGTAGTGGACGATATGCAACAGTCAACCGTGGTGGGCCAAAACAATCAAATAATAATGCGCACAACGGGACGCCACTTTGGTGGTGGGGAGGACACGCAACACCCAGCCTCCCTCAACCAAATATGTATACCGTATTCGCAGATGCGTCCAGTGGGTATCGCTGTGCCCGGCACGGTGGTGCACGGCAGATCGGCTAGTGAGAAAAAACCCGACACCGAAAATCCTGCGCCTGAGCATCTGTCGCTCCCCGTTGGTGGGTAGGTAAAAGTCATGTCCAAGGGTATGGCCGGCCGGGAGACGTTGTCGTACCAGAACCACCCGTCGGTCGCCGATGCACTACTTGTGTCCAAACGCTCAGCGGCCGTAAAAGACTGGAAACAAAAACTGATGCGTGACGCTGAGTGTGAAACTGGGCATATCTAAGACTTCGCACATGCTCTACAAGAATAACGTAAAGATAACGTCATGATCGCGTGTACAGCAGTCACAGAAACACCAAAGAACGTGAAAAAGCGTGTGATGTTTGCGACAATAGGTTTTTCAAATGTGGTGTACAAAAAATGTGAAAAATAGTTAGAAAATGCCGAACTTTGAAAACATTTTCCGACAGATTTCGAACATTTGTTGAACCCAGAACAGCCTTCGAACGGTTCCGTGCCCGCCAAGCAAAAAATCGAACTTCGAACACGTTCGAAACCAAGTCTAGCCCCGATATACCGAAACAACCGGAGTCAAAACACGACTAACAAGCGCTGTCCATTCGACGGTGACATTCGCCCAAAACGTTTCATTGGGAACATTTGATCGAAACAGTTCGCCCGTTCCCAAATTCGCCAGCGGCTCGTTGCACTTTGCCTTCGCGTCGCGTTGCGTCAGAGCGGTGCCGTTGAACAGATAACAACGGACAACTCCCGTGTCCGCGTGGTGCACGTAGTACTGTTCTGATCCGGGCTTGGCTTGACACGCCGTTTCGAAGTCTGGAGAAGCATCAGAACCAATGCCGAAGGGCTGTATTACAAATATACAGTATCCTTGCTTGTAGACAACGAACATACAGGGTGTTTCAAAAGTTACTGACTTATGTAGTAGGTTTCGGATATACTCTTTCAGAATGTATGTAAATTAAATATCAGTTCGGCTATAGGAATTTGCCGAGAGGATTTCAGACGAGGAACCTGATATATACCAATGAACTTCTTTTTTTGGTCCGGACACTTTGGTCCGCGAAACGAGGTGAGCCAAGAGTAAAATGTGCTTGTGTAATCGGCTCTCCCGGACGGGGGGAGCGGACTGGTTGTTCAACCGAAGCTCTTGGAATCTCTCTATTCAAAAATTTTAGACCCCGACCTCACCGGCTAACGTGCTGGTCGAAACGTAGAGAGCAATTTCACCAACGAGACCAAGCAATGCAATCCAAAGCAACATTCTCACAGTTTCTCTTCAGTTTTCGTTCTCTCCTCTGACTCTGTGGAAACGTTCACCCGCATCAAGGGCGGATCCAGGGCGGCGACAGGGGCCATGCTCCCCCCTTTGGTCCATTTGGCCCCTGACGGAGGCCACCGTTTCGGAAAGAAGAAGGAAAAGGACCCCTTAATTGCAGGATTTTCACTGTGACACACTTCAAAAGTTCAAAAATCGAGCGCTTTCGGGCGTCAGATATTGGTCGCACAATGACCATATGAGAATCCATCCCCATATTTTTCCTACATCGGCAAGGAGGGTTTCTGGCGATTTTTTTCAAATTGAATCAGGTTTTGACAAGGAGTTATTTTCTCTTTCTTTTCCCGCTTTATTTATCGGGAGTGATCAACGTGTGTGTGCTGCAATCGATTTCACACATAAAGCATGTAACACGTGGCTACAGTAACCCGAGCCCTAACCATTTCGGTTGCGCAGAATTCAGGGTGAAACTTCTGCACACGTGTGTTTCTCATTCTTCTCACTGATGAGCATGCAAAGTTCTTGTCAAAACCTGGTCCAATTTAAAAAAAATGCCAAATATCCGCCTTTTCAATGGAGGAAAATTAGGGGGATGGATTCTCATTTATAGTCATTGTGCTACCAATACACCCATTTTCAATGCTATTTGGTTTTTGCGCGCTCAAAAAAAGCGCAAATAATTTCCCGCGCTTTGCGCATTATCACATTTTGTATGATATTTGATGTAAAAAGCACGATATTCTAAGCAAGCACAAGAAAAAATGACTTTTCAGAAATGGAACAAGCACTAGATGAAATGACTTTTTGGATTTGGCCCCTCCCTTGGCCAAAAGCTGGATCCGCCACTGACCCGCATTCACACCTTGCAGGCGTCATTGAAAAACCCGACAAGTGAATAAAATAAAATGTTGGAACGTGTGTCCTGCATGGTTGGTGCCTGTATTCGCTCGTGGCCCTGCGTTGCACCGATAGTGATCGATAAAATTTGTTGTTGTTTTTGCATGACTTGGCTATCGTGTTATTGTGTAATTCCATTGCTCTGAGCCTAATTTGTTGTCACGATCCCACTTTTCGTTGCTGGGCCTGGGCAAAGTGTGTTGTTGGGGTCCAGAAGAGACCTTGTGTGCCATATTTCATTGGAGTTTGTTTTGGCCTATACTATCCAGTCAGAGCTATCAATCACATTACCTTGATTCGAACTGATGTAAAACGAAATGGATGCGCCCTACGCCCTGTTGTTGCTAAGACTGGGAGTTATTTTCGCGCAACTTTTGCATAAAGCTCAGACACATCATATACCACGCCAGCCAACCACACACACACACACACACACACACACACACACACACACACACACACACACACACACACACACACACACACACACACACACACACACACACACACACACACACACACACACACACACACACACACACACACACACACACACACACACACACACACACACACACACACACACACACACACACACACACACACACACACACACACACACACACACACACACACACACACACACACACACACACACACACACACACACACACCACATGATCAATTCGCTCATTTCGCAGGACCTTGTATCTGTGACAAGCCGCAAAATAGAAGAATTTCCGGCGCGGGCACGCGGGATCATCACGACGCAGGTGACACCAGATCGAGCGGGAGGCTTTGTTGGTGGCTTTATTCGGTCCCAATGTTGAGCATACATAGATATAGATTGAATGGATTTACAATGAATCGTGCCTAAATACATATCACATAGGATGACACGGCACTGAAGAAATACACGTAGAAGCTACATAGGTTATAGGGTAAATATCACTGCTTCTATATGGAATAATGGACAAACAATAAGTGCAGTGCGAATCAACCAGTTGAGTGAAAAGAAAATAGTAAATCCAGGCATATGACCGGAGGTTTCCACATGAAGCCCCCGGGGGGGGGGGTCTACACGGAAATTGGTGGAAACAGGCCTTCCGACAAAATTTTCTTAAAAAATCTGATTAGAGCCCCCGAGGGTTTCATATGGAAAATTACGGTAATTGTCAGCATGCGAACTGAGATTTTTTTACAGCGGTAAATAATTACAAAAGCCGGAGCCGTTCTGATGCGACAGGGTGCACCCGCCAAAAACGACACCTCTTGAAGCTTGCGTACTCGCGGCAACTCAAATTTTCGTGTAAATTTCAGCATTCAGATTTGCATTCGTTCTGAAACAGCCTTCGTCTGGTGAGACGAAATGATGCAGACAATTGGCGGTATCGCCTGAAAGACAAACGGTCACAGCATTTATACATTGGCCACAAAACTGTGCCGCATCAACTTTGCGGCAAAGATAGCCAAGACAGCTGGCACGCCACGAGGGCGCACTCTGACAAAAGCGAAATGGGATAAGTTTTTCATCGAGTCATCATCCACAGCGCACGCCAAACAGCCTCCGAAACATTTTGTTTGAGCATCGCTGTGATTTAGGCCCGTAGGAGTTGCTGTGTTGCTGAAGTTTTCGCCTTTGTCAGAGTGCGGCCCTACAGTTGAGAGCGCCAAGGCACAGCCAATTGTTATTCGACCCGCATCTTGTGATCGATAAAATTTGTTGTTGTTTTTGCATGACTTGGCTATCGTGTTATTGTGTAATTCCATTGCTCTGAGCCTAATTTGTTGTCACGATCCCACTTT